>JANHFL010001784.1:229300-239726 GCA_032468155.1 Oxyrhabdium leporinum | reverse complement strand
TTACTAAGGATGCAACGGTGCCCTTTGAGTTTCTGTCATATGGGGGGGGGGGAGGAAAGTCACAATATTGGCTGAGTTCTCTTCAGATGGGTCAAGAGTTGAGAAGACAGCTGGGACCCTCAATCAAAGCTCCAGATGTTTTTCATGTGCGTCGTCGCATCTAAAGCCCAGGCAAATCTTCATTCATATCTAATGGATCTTCATTTGGGTATGATGCACGGCTTTGTTTCCAAAAGTCTGCAGAGATTCTCAGTCACCCAGGTCCTGGTTGCCCCAAAGGTGCTTTTTCAGGAGGCCACTGGATTTCCTTGTTTCTTTCTTTGAAGACATTTCGCTTCTCATCCAAGGAGCTTCTTCAGCTCTGACAGGACAGTGGGGAATGGAAGGATTTATATTCCTTGCAGACAGCTGGTCGTCTGCATCCTTTTGAAGGGTCTTTTAGCTATGCAATTTGGGATGAACACCCTTGGAATGGTGCGGGGGTAGGAATGGATTTCCCGAGAAAGAAATTGCAGACTACAGGAACCATTTGCACCACTCAGGTGACCCTGAGGACACAGATAAACCTCCAAGTGCTTCCTCTAAAAGGATGCAAAGGACCAGCTGTCTGCAAGGAACATAAATCCTTCCCTTCCCCACCATCCTGTCAGAGCTGAAGAAGCTTCTTGGATTAGTTGTTTGCACTCTTGGCTGCCATGTTGACTTTTTTGACCATGCTCGGTGGGTGTCCCAGTTCTATTGCATAAACTGAGAGGATCTTCTGTCCCCCATCTGGTTTTTGTGCAGCTGGGAAAGTTGACCAGGCTTCCAACAGGACGATTGGCTTATACTACTAACGTGGTAGGCTAATTGGGGAATTTTGGGAGTTGAAGTCCATGAGTTTTAAAGTTGCCACGGTTGGACACCCCTGATTTAATACATCACTTTAAAAAAAATCGTTCACAGACACAAGACAAAGACAAACCCACAGCTTCCTCCCTAAGTTTTGGTGAAGGAGAAGGATGGACGTGAGTAACTTTGCAGCCCAAGTTGACCTTGCAAAGCTGGATCCAAGAGGCCTGGTCAACAAGAGGCCTGGTCAAGGGGGTGGTCTGGAAAACATGCAACTGACTTCCCATGCCTTTCCCACCAATCCAAAAATGGCATCGTGGCCCTGCATTGAGTCTCCAGTGAGGGAAATGCAACTTGACCCTTATTCAAGACATGGTGCGATTATCAAGAGCCACGGTGGGCCAGCCGTGGTCCTCCTGATAGTGTTCGAATCATCTCCATCTTTTCCCATTATGTTGCCAGTCGTTGGCAGGAGCTGCCGTTGGGCAACATCTGGAAGATCATGGCTTAATTACCCAGCAAAATAGTCAAGATGGCAGTCTTCCAGATCTGTTGGTTGTGAATTATGGGTCTTGGATCCCAGGGTACATGCAGAGCAGCAGTTGAGAAAGGTTGCTATTGATCTGTTTTCCTTTATCCTCTCTTGGGTACAGAAAGCAAACACCTGCGCTTTTGACCTTGATGCCGTTAAGACCACCCTTCCCATCATTTACTGTTAGCCACGTGAGTTGGGGCTGACCGGATTTGGAGGCCAACTTCTGGAAGGTCTCCAGTTTCTTTCTTTTTTCTTTTAAAAAAAGATTGTAAGAGGGTTAGAATTACACAGAGAAAGAGCTCCAGGCTGCAAGGGGTTTGCAACCAAGTCTCTTTCCTCTACTAAAGGCCCCCACCCGTAACCACAATCTGCTTATCGATGTGCTCCTAAACAAAGACAACAATGAGAAAACTCGGCCCACCACGCATTTACCCCACACAAGCTGACTTTTTCAGCAGCACTAATGATAGTGCAGAGAAGCGCAAGGACTTGATACATCCTGCTCAGATAAATGACTCGTTAAATAAAAATGCCGCCCTCACCAGCAAAAAACATCTTTATTGGTAAACTCTCTTAAAATGGCAAATTCCTGCTTCCTTCCTCACGACTGCATCCACGTGAGATGTGACTTCTGTTCAAGGCGTTATTCCAGCTGCTCGCTCTCAAAAATGTTTTCTAGCACAACCGTACATGCACAGGGCCACTAGCCATATTCGGCACTGGCACACCGCCAAAACCCAGAAGTGCCCAGGAGAAGCAGGAATAACTGTGACTCTCTGGCAGAGCTAGCTTCTGTCCCTCAAAGCATTACATCTATCAAGGACAATGTCAGATTTTCTCGGCGTGCGCCAGTTACTTTGCTCTCCTCAAATCCTTGAGCGAAGTAACTTATTCAACACAGGCCTTCTAAGCAATCGGCTGTCAAGTCAGACCCTGCCTTGTGGAGGACAGGATTGGCCAAGCCTTGCCTAGGTGGCACCTTCATAGAACGTCTTCGCCATGGCCTGCCCCACCTTCACTGTCTTCTTCTCTTTGGCATCGGGGCCCAGGTTCTGGCGGGCCAGATTCACCCAGTACGGCTCTGTCCTGGAAAGGTAATCGGCAAATTTTTCATCCTGTTGCACAGTTGGATGTCCTTCCTTGTCTGAAGGAAGAGAAAAAACAAGTGGCCAATGGAGAACCGAGACTAGGAAGCAGTTGTCCCACTGATGGTGTCATATTCTCCTTTTTGGACCTGCTGGGATCAAGGGCAGCCCTCACCTGCGTGGATATTCAGAAGGGTTTGGTCTAATGATTCATCTATTGACCTAATCTACATTGAAGAACAGGTGGTTGGGTGAGATACAAATTGTCGGTAGGGAAGGCACCACTGGGCTATGGAGGAAGAGGTTCCTTTCTCTGATAGTTCGAAGGACTTTTAAAGAACATCTAGGAACTCGGGGCTATTCCTTTATGCCATGCTACTGGAGAAAGGAAAAGACAGACAGTCTGGATGGATGGATGGCAATACTGAATTCTAGACAGCAATTCGGCTGAATGATGTAAAAGAACCTTTCCAACATTTAGCAATAGGTTTCAAAATCCGTTTCTTTATAAAATAGATTTGAAAGACCAAAGGCCCACGTTCTCCAACCTGCCACCCTCCAAGGAATACTAAGACTCCGAATTACATGCCTGGAATTGAAGCTTCAGCGGAGCTTCTGGAGGAGCCCTGTTCTGGCTGCTTTTCTTTTCCACTATTCACCAAAGAATCCCCACATAGCTTTGACCCATGACAGCCACCCACGGGAAGCAAAACCCAAAGGTGAGGACCTGAATCCTTGTCCAGGGTTTTTGGGTGGCCTTACCGTCCTCTCCACTCTCCCCCTCGTCAGAGTCCTCTTCCTCATCCTCTTCCTCTCCGCCCTCAGCACCTTCCACATCTTCATCCGACTCAGATTCTTCAAGCCATTCCTGAGTTTCTGCCACAGCAAAATATGTACATACACAGAAACATTTACACAGAAACTCACACCTGCAAATACACGATCCTCGCAGTCAGAAGAACATTCAAAATTCACACTAGTTGTTAAGAACTTTTCCATCCCGAAGTTACTATCAATCCTCCTCCATGTTAGCCTCTAAAGGACAGACGGGGCCTTCTGAGTTAGTCGTAAAGATGCCAAAGCCAACTTGAGGCCGGGCTGTGAGTTTGATTCCAAAGGGGGCGAATAGTGCTTGAATTGCAGGGGGGAAGAGCTTACAAGGTCAGCAGTAATTCAGCAGTAATAACTTCCTCGAAGTCTGAAGATTCAGAGAAGACCCTGAATCCCTGGAGCATCTCCAGTTCTGCTGAAATCTGTATTTCCAGCCCATATTAAGAGAAAGCACTAAGCAGCCCCCGCTAGGATTAACAAAAAAAGTTCAGAACCCAGGATCAAGCGAGGCCAAGGCACGGGGAAGGCGTTCTTCCGGGGATTAAGCCCAAATTAGCTGCTCTTGTGCCGGCCGGTTGGTGACATCTATTCACAGCCCTCGGCACGAAGGTACCTTCAGCCACAGTCCCCCTCCCCTGTCTCTGCGTCGGTCCAAATAAGCTCTCGTCTCAGACTGACGTGAGAGCTGGGATAGAATGAAACCCTGCTGCCTTTCGGCTCTCGAGGAACATCTTCCGAGCCAAGAATTCAGGAAATCTACATCGGGCTTCTCGCGTCACTTGCCTATGGACCTCCCCCTCCCCCTTTCAGCGGCGCTTCACCCAGAACCAGAACTTTCTTGGCCTGGTGACAACAGAAGTAGGCTGGGTGAAATGGGGAAGCTGCCCGTGCTTCAGAAGCCACCTTGGAATGGAAACCTGAAAGCAGATGGAGACCGGGAAGGTCTTAACTCACTTGGGTCCATCTCCACAAGGACCTTCCACTCTTCCATTTTGTGGAGGTCGAGGGCATAGAGGTCGTTGAGAGTGAACTGGCGGTCCCCCACCTCAAACATCCCCCCGTAGAGGTAGAGCAGCCCATGCTTCACAGCCAGCATGGCATTTGAACGTGGGCAGGGCTCCACTGGAGGGTTGGAGGCTTCATTCCCCCCGTCATCATCATCATCTCCTTCCGACTCTGGTGACTCCGTTGACTTCCCTTGGGGAGCTGAGATCAGCTGCTTGACAATCATCACAGTCCCATCTTCTGCCACCACCTCCTTGACAATCTCCACAGGTCCGGGCGGAGGCTCCCCTTCCACTTCATCCCCTCCACCACCAGCCTGATGGGACTCCCCTTTCGCTGTGCCTCGTCGTCTTCTCTTTTTCTCGGACTTGGACCCCTGGTGATGGAGACAAGCATGTACCAGAAGGACACAAGAATCCAAGCCAAGTACGAGAGATGTTCTAAAGAACTTCTGAGAAGTCCACCACCGCTCTTCTTCTAAGATGCTAGAGTCATTTGCCTTGACTGCTTCTCAGGTTTCTGGGAGTCTCCAAAACCGACCCCCAAATCCTCAATTCCTATTTCAAATTTGAACTGATAACTCGATAAGTCAGTATTTTTCCCCACTATTGAACATGGAAGCCGAGGTTAACTAGAGCAGGAGTATCCAAACTTAGCAATTTAAGACTATGCTGGCTGAGGAATTCTGGGAGTTGAAGTCCACAAGTCTTGAAGTTGCCAAGGTTGGAGACCCATGAACTAGAGTAATTGGAGATGGTCAAAGAACAAGAGAACAGAGGGGGGAAAAACCTCACTATGAGATTGTGCCACAAACCTTTAACTGTCCAAGAAACCACCGATTCTTTGCCAGATCATAGAAATAAATATCGTTGAAGAAGTCTCCTTCTAGACGTTCCTCTTCTTCTTCATCATGGACCCCGCCAAAGAGAAGAGAGCGGTTGCCGGGCCCCATGGCCACTGAGAAGCCAGATCTGGGTGTTGGCTTCACACCAGAAGGACTCACTCTGCTCCAAGTCCATTTCTCTGTCAAAGATAGAAGAGCAGAACAAGAAAAGTGGGAGATGAATGAAAAGCATAATAATAAGGAAACTTCTTAAAATTCAGGCTTTGGGGGACATGAGGAGGGTCTATACTCGTGAGAACCCTTCACTGCTGGAGAAGACACTCCTCCATCACCACCACCACCCGTTCAACCCTCAGCATAGCAAAAGATTCAACACAAGGCCTGCACTTACCCAAGCCTTCAGCACTCAAGAGGAACATATCCGTATGGAGGGTCCCTTTGTCGACGTCTTTCTTAATTCGCTGCACAATGAAAGCAGTTGCATTATGGAATTGGAGAAGTAGAACCAAGCCATCATCAAGTAATTACTTCCACAAATCTTTCTTATGATTGTTTTATGACTTCACCTATAAGAGCAAAGTGTCAGGATTTTTGACCTGTGAGATTCCCAGGGACTTTCTCCAAATTTCCATTGTGTGGAAATATTTCTAAATATTTTCCTAGGGAAAACTTAGAACTTCATCCTGCCATTCCTTACTGAGAACTGGGTGGGAAAGAGGTCTCCAGAAGTTGCTGAACTTTAATATCCAGCAATGCCTGCCAAGGTGAAGGAAGGTGTGAAGGAGGTCCCTGGATCTCCACATGTTGCAGAAAAGGCCCTGGTATCGGTCCCTTTCAAACGTGCTCCAAACCACTTGGAAGAACTTCTGATCTTAAAAGACCGATGACTCATACCAACCCTAATAGCAAAAGGTGACCCTCACCTGCTTGGAGTAGCCTCCGTAGACCATGAGGTGGCCCTCAGGTGTTGAAGCCAGATGGCAACCTGACCTCGGGGCTGGGGCGATCCCAGAAGGAGCCAGCTTGGACCAAGCAAAAGTGTCCAGGTTGAAAGCATGGACATCGTTGTAGTAGATGTAGTCCCTAGTTGATCAAAAGCATCAAACACAAGTGATGGAAGGTGCAGTTGAGTTGGCAACAGATCCCCAGCAGAGACGAAGAACCGCCTCCCACGACAGCATGAGCAACAAGGCCACAGGCTTGGCCCTCCGACCTTCCATCTGTTTTGGACCTTCTGATTTCCCACCCTTGTCCTAGGCAGCCCCACATTCCAGGTTACATGAGCTGTCCGTCGGTTGACTTCTATCACCTCTACCTGAACTTTCCACCTAGAGAAGCGCTCAAGTTAAGTAACCACGATAAATAAAGCATCAGCACTCAACATTTGAGAAAAGGACCGATAAAGATTGCCCTTAAACGAGTGAAGCTCGGCTCCTTCCTTGAACGAAAGTGGGGGCTGAGCAGTTTTTGGGAAAAAAAGGCTGCCCGCTGCTTGGAGGACATCATCGTAACATCAGAATATGCTCCTCCAGGGAAAGCCCGGTGAAGGTAGCAGGGTGAGGGAGTCAAAATCTCAGCCATCACCTCCGTCTGCCTTGGGTTCCTTTGTGCTTGATGGAAGCATCTTCAAAGGAAGGACAGGAGGCGTCCTGGGCTCAGTGGGGGCAAAATAACCCTAACCCCCCCCCCAAAAGGAGGACAGTGGAGCAGACTCACCGACTACTTTCATGGAAGCCTCCGAAGACGATGAGTTGCCTCTTGCTGATGGCCATCCGATGTCCACTCCGCCCAGAGGGCCCCCCTGAAGCTCTGAAATCGAAGGAGGGGGGTCAGCAGACCCTCTGATTTCTTCAGTGGGTCACAGCTGGTCCTTCGACCCCCAGTTGGTCCCCTTCTTATAGGCTACCCCTTTGCCCCCCTTCCCCTGCCCCTTCCAGTCCAAGTTGTGCCTCCGAAAGCCAAGGCAACAAAGGAATCACAACTTCTAGAAATAACAATGGACATCCAGAGACCTGCGCATGTCTCGGGGCTGCAGGGACATTGCCCCCAATTCTGACATTGCCCGTTCTCCATCGGAGGCCTCTGGCAGCCCCCGGGTGGAGGGCACAAGCCGCGGGTCCTTCCGGAACTCTTCTGACTTACTTGACTTGCTCCCAGGACCTGCTGGCCAAATGCAACACCCAGAGGTCTTTGTAGTGGTAGAACTGCTCCCCATCCGGAGAAGCAAATTCCCCACCGAACAGCCAGAGTTGTCCGCCACCCTGAGCGGCAACCACAGCCTGCCAGAAAAAAGAGAGCGCGGGCAGCGTCTGTGTCCTTTTCGACATGTAAAGCCTAAGATTTTCTCTGCATCGTTCTGACCATGCTGTGTTGAACTACACTGCTCATGGTAGGGAAGGAGGTAAGAGGTAGAGAAGGAAGGAAGGAAGGAAGGAAGGAAGGAAGGAAGGAAGGAAGGAAGGAAGGAAGGAAGGAAGGAAGGAAGGAAGGACGGACAAGGGGAGAGGAGAGGTTGGAAATGGAAGGGATTTACACGCATTTACAGAACCATCTTTTCTGGAGAAGAAGCTACATTAGCTATGTTCCTTCATCAATCTACTATTATGAAACAAGGCCCATCCTGGCTTAGCACAGCGGGTGTCGCAACCGCCATACCTGGTGAGCACAGCGCCGAGGCGGAGGACTTGGAATATCGATTTTAGCCCAGCTGTCCTTCCGGATGTTGTAAAGGAAGAGCTCGTTGTAGAGGAGGGTCTAAGGGAGACATCAAAGGCTTTGCTAGAAGTGGAGATCTTCCAGGAAAGGCCCATTTTATTTCACAACTTGATCTCTCAAAATGACAACCCAGCCAGCATTTTCTAGCTTTGCAACTCTGGAAATTCATCAAATTCCTTGGGCAGCACAGGTTGCTTCAGTATCCAAATCAGCACACGGTACCAGGTCAGCCCTAAACGGACCCTTTTTTTTACTAAAGCAATTGCAAATTCTCCAGGCTGCTGTGATCCCGAGGGCCACTTCCTCCCCTGCTCCAGAGGAGAAAAGTGGCCATCCCAAGGCCAAGAATTGAGAAGCAAAACACAAGCCCCCTTCAACCGAGATCCTCCAGATAGCTGATACTTCACTCATCAGAGCAAGATGGGACCATCGGCCCTTCCCACACTTCCTTCCACTAAAATATTGGGTGTCTGGTGGAGGAGGAGGAGGAGAGAAGAAAGGCTGAAGCTCCATCTTGAGGCCATTTGGATTCATGGTCTTCACAGCACAGCTGGGTCTCTAAACTTGGCCACACTCCCAGAATTCCTCAGCCAGCACGATGAATTCTGGGAGTTGAAGTCCACAAGTCTCAAACGGCCAAATTTGGAGACCTCTGGATTATAGCAACCAGTTCTATAAATAAGTTCCATGCTATGGGGTGAAGTTCTCCCACATCTGCTTTAAATTTCCTGCCAAATAAACTTCGATGACTTGACCATGAAATCAATTGCTACGAGAAGCAGAGGGAAAGAACATTTTCTTCCCTGTATCCATTATTTACATTTATTGAGTTGTATCCCCTTTTTTCTGCTCAGAGAAGCTCCTGAAGGCAGCCGGCAGAATCAAAACCAATAAAATTAGCAATTAAAAACGAAGGGCTACTAATGAGGAATCCATTCAGTCAGCAGATTTTAATAAACCCTTTGCTCCATCTTTTCCATCGTTCTATTTCCCCCAGGATAAAGCCCACTTAACCAAAATCTCATTTAGCAACAGAAATTTTAGGCTCAATTGTGGTCGTACGTCGAGAACTACCCATATCGATCAATGCTGGGAATAAGGCATAGATCTATTTTGGGCTCTTCAGTGCCTTAAAACAAAATTTGACATGAAATTTTGGGAGGAGAGAGAAAAAAAAAGGAATACTTTACTTTTTGGCCATTGAAATATTCACCTCCAAACAGGATGAGCTCGTCTTTCTCGGGGTGTGCGGAGAGAGAGGCGTTGAGCCTGGGGACCAAGAGCAAAAGAGGCTGAGCAAACCACGTGCAGGATTTGGGGGAACAGAGTTCATGAGGACTAGCAGCTTTTCACTGAAGATTAAAGGGGTTCACAAAACATTTTGAGGCCAAACTTTCCCAACTGCCCAAATATCCGTGGCGTTTCCACTCTCACCTTGGGGAGGGAGGGGCGCAGGGGGTCTCCAGCACCTGCGTCTTCGCGGCATCCAGAGACTGGAATTGGGCGATCAGCGCCTCCAGATCCTCCTGCAATTCGAGAAACGGCTTGTTTGGCAACAAAAAGGGAGGTGTGTCCTCCCCAACAAGGATTGCTGCGGCTCATTGTTCCATGCATATATGAAAAAAACGTGTGTCTGTGTGCGCGTATAACTTCGGCGAAGGAGATTTTAACAAGGTCAAAACAGGAAAGAGAGAGCGCAGATGAAGAAAAAGAGCGCACAGCGGGAGAAGAAATTAAGGGAGAAGAAGAACATGATAAAGAAACGGCTTCCAATCTCCTTCAACATGGTTAGAAATGCGCTAATATTTTGCTCTCTCTCTCTCTCTAAGGTCACATCATACTTTCTTGCCATAAGCTGCCCTTTCTAACAGTCAAATTCATTTTTCTCTCTCTCTTTCCCCCCCTCCCCCCAACAAAAAAAATATGGGGGGAGGGTCTTTCCCAGTCATGGTTGCACATTTCCTTCTCTGGCACTGATTTGTTGCACTAACTCACTGCTACCCTTCCCTTGCACTAACCCGATCCCTTGCACTGCACAGAGGAATTGTGCTGAGGAAGGGCAGGCAGGGACCCTCCTGCAGGAGAGGGAGGGAGAGACTGAGAGAAGCGGGGGGGGGGGGGGAGTCTGTTGGACCTGTTGGATTCCTGCCTGCCCTGCAGCTGGGGAAGCTCCTGCGCCCCTTGCACGCCTGTAGTCACCTCCTCTTTCTTGGTCCGCTTGGAGACTTTCTTCTCCATCTTGGCGGCCGTCTTCTCGGCCCCCTTGGCCCTCTTCTCCTTCTTATTTTTCTTGCCCATCTTTGCAGCTCCGGCCGGCCAAGGGGGAAGCTGCAGGCGTCACTCACATGGCAGCCCCGGCCTTGCAGTCTCTTGCCTTTCCTGTTCCCGGGGCATTTCCTGCCAGCGAGAACCAGGAGGAGGAGGACAGGCAAAAGGGTGGTTGCCATCTGCGGGAGGGAGGTTGCTTTGCAAGGCCGGGAGGGAGCGCTTGACGCAGCCTTGCGAAAGCAGCATTTTGGAAGAGCCCGTCATGGAGAATCTGGGCAGCTCCGGGGGCCGTGGGGAGGGGGCGCCTAGCTA
>JANHFL010001784.1:209615-229104 GCA_032468155.1 Oxyrhabdium leporinum | reverse complement strand
AAAAAACGACAGGGACCAGCTGTGCGCCAAATAAAAGGGGTCCCCCTCCCTCCATCCCTCCCCATAGATGCAGGAGTCCCTCCTTTTGCAAGCATGCAGCTGATGCAATTTGGGCTGCCGTGTGATGAGCGTCTGCAGGGGCTGCCAACTGCCGCCAGGTGGCAGTCTCATGCAGAGGACGGCAGCTTCTCCAGGCCGAACCTCACAGCCTGGTCTAGAGACTGGTTGCCCAACTCATCTCGGAGAGGAGGATGCAAGCCAGAAAGTTGCATCATGCCAGGGTGACTGGTCTGCATTTCTGTGGGATGGAGAGAATGGGCCTGGCCCCACTGGGGAGCCGGTCAGGACTGTCCCCGGGCCCTTCCCGCCCCAAAACCTCTCCTCGCCTTCCCTCAGAGGGTCTCGGTGGAGCAAACCTTCACTGCTTCCTCCTGGGTTAACTCCTCTCAAATCGCCTCAGCTCCCAAATTCCCATTAGGGCACAATGAGCTTCCTTGTGCATTTCCCTTCCCCTGGATGCAAAGATTCTGGTTTTCTAACTTGTTCTGGGGGAACTTTAGGAGTTGTTTCTTTTTGCTTTGTCGTGGCAGGCTGTGGGGAGGGTTACTTGCACCGGCCGTCCTTCTCCAACTCCCTGTTCCCCCCGGCTTCAAATCTGAAAGGCAGCCCCGGAGAGGATGAGTTCCTTTCAGATGCTCTGGGGAATCTAGGTGAATTTTGAGGATGGAGAAAAACCGCAGAGCCCCAGGCTGTTCGACGAAAGACCCACAGCCCAGTCTGTACCGCACCCTCATCTTGCCCAGAGAACTGGGCATTAAGGCAGACGGTGCCGACAGTCTCCCCTTCGTTCCCCTGTTGCGCACCCATCTCTCAATGGGAAGTGACTGTGATGCGGCAACTGAAGTGTTGGGCTTGGACTGGGGTGAGCCAGATTCAAATCCATCTCGGCTACGGAAATTAATTAGAAGTGGGTCTCCCTGTCTCTTTCTTAGTTCCTCCTAGCTCACAAATGGGGTAAGATAAAGGGAAGTCTCCTTCTTAAATTCCCGGAGGGAAAAAAAAAAGAATGGATCTAACAAGTACAGAATAATCTAGATCAGCTATGGATCACTGGAACAAACAGGATTTCATGAATTAACCCAGAGTAGAGTTGGAAGGGATGTTGGAGATCTGCTCAGGCAGGGGACCCTAAATCATTCCGGGCAAATAGTCCAGTTTCTTCTTTAAAATCTCCAGTGTATTAATACTTAAGCCTGAAGTGATACATAAGGAATGTCCTTCTGTAGATGTTCACACTTGTAACGTATTATTTCTGGCCTTGAAGGATCATCATCTGAATATTCTTTTCCCAATCATTTCCTAAAGCATTGTCTGTGCTGCATTCCCTGTCTCTGCAGTCATCTTTCCCGTTTTAAAAAGCAGGAGAGAAACTGCTGTGCTAGTTGAAAGGGGTTTAATTGTCCTACCGGCCATCATCAACCAGTCCAAAGGAGCTCATCAGGCTGTGAAATTGCATTGCTTTGTAGCTTCCTTGCGCTCCCGTGCACACATTCATTATTGTGTGCTGCTTTTTTAACCTCCCAACATTGTAATAAAAAAGCAGCAAGATTGCATTAGTAAAAAAGCATCGTATAGAGACTGTTCCTAGTTATTAGGGGAGCTTTGAAAAGCACCGCTTTCAACACCTGTCCACAAGGCAGAACAATCAAAGCATTGGTCACTTTCAGGAGAAGACTGAAGACCAGCCATCCTAAGCCCGATGGAGCTTGGGATTCCAACTCCCAAAATTCAGAGCCAGGGATTCTGGGAGTCGAAGTCCATGCCTCCGGAGAACGTCCTGGCTGTGGAAGGCGGAAAGGATTTTCCTGGAGATCGCTGAGTCTTTGGGTTGTGACTACATGGGTTTTTGAAAGAGTGTTTTTCTTTTAACAACAAATTAATCAGTTTGGAAATCCTTCAGCATCCAACAGTGTGCGTTTAAAGTTCTGGATCTCCCCTTGAGCGCTATAGCATCTCAAGCCACCCAGTTGCTGCTGAGGTGACAGAAAGCCTCTTTGATGTTCTTTTGGCCCAACAACAGTGGCTGGAGGACAGCAGAAGACTCTAGCGAGGAACCTCCACCGCAGCAGCCCTCGAACCTTTTGGGCGCCACGGACTGCTATCGTGGAGAGGTGGTTCCATGGACTGGAGGGGCCATGAGTTCATAGCCTGCGGATGGGGCTTCACTTGTTGGCACCACCCGGGTTCTGGCATGCTGCGGCCAGGGGTGGAGGGCTCCTGCTCTACAGCCTCTTGTCTCATCCACAGATGAGTCCACCCCTCTACTGCTACAGTCTTTGGACACGGACCGCTCTCAGCCTCTAATCCCTTTGAGGGCTGATAGAAAACGGAGGCACTGTCAGATTTTTACGTTCACCCAGAGGCCTCTGTCCATTTTCTTCCACGTGTCCATTGGAACTAAAGTGGTGGCAACGCTGTGCCAGAGGGAGACGAAAGAAGCTGCAGAAATATTGCCCGCTTCACCTGGGAGGAGGGATTGGCAATTCAAGTGCACCTCTCCGGCTATATTTGCTCACTCTGCCTGCAGTTTACCTGGGAACAATGAGCGCAGGATGTGGTCATCAAACCAATCTCCGCGTTGAGAGACTAGCATGAGAAAAAAAACTGCAGGTGGGTGGAGGGGGAAGAGCCAAGAATTGGAAGCAGCAGGCGGTTCTTGCAGGAGTTGGTCCACCATCATTTCCAAAGGCTGCTCCCCAGCAAAGACCTTGGACTTTCTTCAAGGTCTCGCCATCCCTCACCGTCCCTGTACATCTCCTCTTTCTGCGGTTCATGTCTCACCTTCCTGGCACGCTACCTTTCTCGACAGCTAGGATTGCAACGCTGATGTGCTGAGCGGGGTTCATGACGCAACGTTGCAGCCAAAGGCATGTCTGAGCACCCCTCTCAGGGCCCACGCCGTGCCTCCCGCAGCCGGCCTCAGCCCCGCTGCACAGTCTTGCCTCATGCGCTCCCTGGCCTGAACTTGTAACGGAGCGGGGGTGCAGGCTAAATTTTTACACCAGGGGAGATGGGAATTGCACAGAGTTTGGAGAAGATGCTTTATCAGCGGCGACATAAAACACTGCACATCCCATTACTAAACAAACAACTAAAAAGGTTCCCGGAATAAGGATAAGAATCTGGTGGGGTGCAATTCCCAGAAATAAATAACAAACATGACTCGTAAGAAAAGAAGACACAATTATGCACAGGCAGCCCAGGGTGTCTGTGTGCATTTCCAACAGGAGGGGTCGTGCATATTTGCAGTATTTACTCATGTAAGGTGGGTGGATGGGAATGGTGTGCAAACAAGTGTAACCAGAACTGGGGGGGAAGAAGTGCTTTCAAGACCGGGCTCTGCTTGGCCTCTTATCTTGATCTGCTTTCCTGCAGATGGGATATTTATAACGTGCCCGGCAGCTTTTGTCTTTTGACATTTGTATTTTCTTTGGCTCCCGGAGAAAGGAGCCATTTGTGACCGCGCTGGGCTCAATTAAGTACTTTGTGGAGAGCACAACACCCAACGGGGCCAAGCTAAACAAACCCAAACAATGTCCTCAAAGCATGGACGTGTCTTAGCCAAGAACAGGTATGCCTAAAACAAGGGTAAGATAATCATCTCTACTGATAGTGAGAGAAGGGAGTCTGAGCTGCACACGTAGCAGGAGCTGTAAGGCCCATCGTCGGTTCTTCTCCTGTCCGATAGGAACCAGGAAGACAAGAGGTTCGGTTGAAGACATGCAGGAACAGGAAATCCCTCCGTTCCTCAGGTCCATCTGGAGATGTTCAGGCATGGAGGTTGAAAAGTGGGCTCAGAAGCGCAGGGAAAGAAAGGTCTACACCTTCTCAGAAGGTTTGGACTTGATTCCTTGCACCAGAAATCCAGATAGGAGTGAAAATGTCCTGCATCTTTGCAACAGTCCTCACTCAGTTTATGTCACAGGTACGGAGCAGCTGCCTGTATGTGTGTCCACAGGGCATGGTCAGAAGTCAAGATGGCCCCCAGTAGTGTGATTGAAGTACTATTTTTTAGGTGCGTCACAAATGATTGCTTGAAGCACTGAGCAGTTGGCCGTAGATGTTTTTCTCACTCTTTGAATTATTGTCTTCCTTCTCAAGCAAGGAACGAAAAAAAGTCCCTTTCTTGGTATTATCCTCCTGGATATCGCATTTCACCTCACATTCACCTTACAAGAGTTGCCATTTTTAACTAAATCGGAACATCCCTTTAAATTACGAGTTTCTTCGGTGGTTTCATGCCTTCACAGGCAGGACTACACACAAAGGAGTGAATTTGGATCTCCAGCCAATTCCATTTCCAACTTGGATGCAGATTTACTAGGCTTGTTAACTTGCAACTCAGCACTAACTAATGCATGTTGTCGATTGATTCGCGTTGTCGAAAGACACAAGGGTTGACTGAAGAATCAGGCGAAGGAACGTTATTTTATCCTCAAGTCCAGGTAGAAATAAGAACGTGAAGAGTGTCTGCCTATTTCTTCCGTTTTGGTGTTTTCTAATTGCAACTTACCTGGGAAGCTGGCTGCTCTTTGAAAAAAACAAACAAAGGATAGCAATTTGTCTCAGACAGGTGGTGCCTCAGAAAGGTGCTTATGGGCTGAATCCTGGATTTTGCAAATTGCTAGGTATACCCGCAGCAGAGTTAATTTGATTTAGAAAGCTCACCTGAAGGATCCTAATCCTTCTCTTTTCCCTCCTCTGTAAAATGGATGGCAGCAGGATTATTATTTTAGCAGAAAACAAAGCGAGCAGCACCATCAAGGACTGGCTCTATTACAATTAAAGAGGGAGTTTGCCCACACAATGCCATCTGCGGGGATTTTGCAAAGCCGTGACAATGTGGCACTAATTTCCCATTTTCTTTTCTCCTCGTGCCCCTTCGTGCTGGAGACTGTTGAAAAAAACTGAGACATTAGAGCAAGGTCTTCGCAGCCACCCATTTTGGAAGCTGGGTATCTTGAAGTCAGATGTGCCCTCTAATATAGTTCTCGTAAAGAAAACCTCACTTGGCTATTTGTCCGCCAGGAATGATACCCTATCAGCAGATTCTTCCCACTAGCCACTCCGATGTTTGGATTACGGTTTGGAAAAAAAAGCCTTTTGGATTTCCAGGGGCGTAAAAACAGGCTGAGCTTGCTAGAACCCAATGCACAATTTCTGAAGCACACTAAGCGCTTCCTGCTTTGAAATCTGTACATCTGGCTTTCTCCCTTTGCAGGTAAAAATTCTTTCCTAACACTGTAAATTATTCTAGGAAAAAGAAACGCACCTCCTGTTTTTCTATTACCCGTGTAAGCAAAGATCTGGTGACTGCATCCACACATGCTAAAATCGCTTTGGTGTTTTGTCTCTCTGGCTTTGCAGAGTTGATTAATGCATCTTCAACTATTTTGCCAATTCAAAATTCGTACAAAGTTGGAGATTTCCAGTTTGCCAACTCGTGCTGTGGCACTATGCACCCCTGGCCAGATGGGGCTTATTCCAGGGGTGTCCAACCTTGAAGACCTGTGGACGTCAACTCCCAGAATCCCCCAGAATCCCCACAGCCTGCAGCCTTTTCTCAACTTGGGACAGTATTCCCCGTTCACCTATACGGAGCTGCCTAAACAACCCCAATTTTCTTTTCGGATTGGTAAAGAATCAGAAATGGACGTTCCCCGGGAGAACAGCCTGCCGAGATCCACGTTAAACAAGCGGACCAAGAAATACTCAACTCAGAACAGCAAGCTTGAAATTCAGAAAACTTTGTTCAAATAAACACCAGAACATTTTAAAATGGAATAGCCATGGTTTATAATGAACAATAACAAATCCAGAAGGGGAGAAAAACAGTTAAAAAAAGGACAGACTGGACTGCATTACACGTCTTTTTACAAGGCAGAATTGACTCTTTTTACTACAGAACATTAAAAAAAAAAGCAGCAGAATTCTTGGATCAACTCTATATGGACAAATGCAAAATATTAGATAATAGAGCTGCACTTTCTATACCGATACTCCTTTAAAATAGAGCACAATAATTAAATTAGTAAA
This sequence comes from Oxyrhabdium leporinum, assembly GCA_032468155.1. Lineage (NCBI taxonomy): Eukaryota > Metazoa > Chordata > Lepidosauria > Squamata > Cyclocoridae > Oxyrhabdium > Oxyrhabdium leporinum. The sequence continues at coordinate 223,008 of JANHFL010001784.1, read as the reverse complement.
AATATTTATTTTCCAAACGTAACAAAAAAGTTTTTAAAATTATGTTTCTTTTTCCTTAGCTTAAAGACTTTGTTATTTCTTTTTATTTTATTAAAAAAAAACTATATTAAAAGAAAATATAGATTTCTAAGGAGTCAGATCTCACTCAGTAGTTACAAAGATAACAACCCTGTTGCCTGTGGAAATGTTGTGCGATTAATCTGCCTCCAAGGGATTTTTTTTTTAAAAAAGGCTGATTAAGGACAGAGACGCAACCTAAGACGAGGGAGATCCACAAACTGCGTAGAAAACCCGGGCCTGGAACGCCACGGATCCTGGGGTTTTGCATTCCTCTGAAAAGCACCATTTTTGGTGAGCATGACTGGTCGTTTGCTCGGGCACGTAAATCTTTGACCTTGAATAGGGCTACAAGGCTTGTAGTCTTTCTGCATTCTCCACGTGGGCACAGAAGATCCCTCCCCCCCCCCAAATACTCCACTCCTGAAATGAGCCTCATCCATCCGTGAGACAAACTGTAAGAGGTCCAGAAGGACCATAACGGGGTGCCTAGATGGCCACTCCACTCTAGTTCAGGGGTGTCCAAGCTTGGCACCTTTTAAGACTTGTGGACTTCAACTCCCAGAATTCCCCAGCCAGCCATTGCTCACAGGTGTTATAGTTGCCAAGCCAAGCTTGGACGCCCCTCTACTCTAGCTGAAGAAACATCCACCTTTGCTTGGGAACCAGCTGGAGATCTCTCTCCTCAGTCATTGGGACTTTGTGGTTTCAGAAGACCAGCGATGGATTTTGGCCCAACACTCATGAACTTGGCTAAGCTTGCACCCTTCGCCTTTTCTTGAGGCGCGCTTGACCTCAAGCAACTAGAAAAGTCAACCAAGCAGATGCACAAAGTTGATAAGAGGTGCAGAACTGGAATACGTGGCTCAAAGAAAAAGCGTGGTGAAAGACACCTGGGCAACGCACGACAAAGCCAGGCCATTGTGAGGTTGGCAGGCTGGTTTCTTTTACCAAGGTGCAGCCTGCGAGATTTGACTTCTTGGCTCCGCCGGTAACGTTGAGCGCAACGGAAGCCAAAACGGGCAGCAAGTCCCTTTGCAGAAGTCCAAAAACAATAAGGCGCAACTAAGAACAAAAGGAATGAGGTGGGGAGGACACACAAAAGCGATTCTACAAAGCTCCGCAAAACTTGAGCGCGCTTAATACCTAGAGAATGCTGAATATTCTTGAGTAGTAAGCAATGGAAATGAGAGGGGGGGGGAAAGCAGTATGGCACATCCCGGGGGAGGAGAATGAAGTGGGAAGCTCTGAACTGCAACCGTTCCTTGCAGTTCTCACCCGGGGTCTATACTCCAGATTTCTGCCCTCCTTTAGCAAAATAAACACCTAGAGTACTAAATTGGTGGGTGGGATAATGTTCAAGGCCAGAGGGTTCCCACAGCAGGTGCACAATTTGGATGGGAAACTGCTACGTGGCTCATTGTAAAAACGTGTGAATTGGGTGGGCGGGGGACAATGGGTGTTGTCCTGCAACACACCTGGAGGACAGGAGATCTGGGTGCCCTGCTGCCCTTAACAGGAGGGACCAAAACCTCGCCAGATGTGCTGAAGAACGATGGGATCGTCCCTCTTTGTAAAACATGACCACTACGATGACTTCAGCATTTCTGAACCATCATGCTATTTGGAAATTGTAAATGTTAACGGCAGCCCATTTCCTTAATATTAGGAAATAAAAGGCAGAAAAATCATTTTGCAACAGACAACAGATGGGAACTGCTGCACGGAGGACTCTAGAAAATGTGGAAGAAAGAGTTCAAAATCCCCCTGCTATGATGTTCGACGTTATGGCGCCTGGGCTTTTAGAGTCTGCATTTGTTGGCATCACAACTGACAGATGGGCTGCCCTCCACTCTTCTCCCTCTGCTCGACTTCAGCCAAATTATTTTGCCTGTTTCCATGTTTCGATAACCACAATGTACACAACCCCACGAAGCAAACAATGCAGAAATGCGCAGGTTAGCATCTTGCAAGCAAGAACAAAGGAAAATCACTTCTTGCATCCTGTTGGACGATATAAAGTTTGGATTTATATATTTTATTCAAGGGAGGTGCTGTCCGTCTGGATTTCTGAGCCCGTGCTGGCTGAAAGTTTTTGCAGCTCAAGTCTAAATCAGGAGTGTCCAACCTTGGCAATTTTTAAGACATTTAAAAAAAAGACTTTTAAGACTTGTGGACTCCCAGACGTGCGGACTTCAACTCTTCAGCTTCGCTGGTTGGCTGGGGAATTCTAGGAGTTGAAGCCCACGCATCTGGGATCCAGACACTCTAGGAGTTGAAGTCCACAGGTCTTAAAGTTGCCAAGGTTGGACACCCCCGCTCCAGAGAAAGCAAACTTTCCAGACCAGACATTCCCCGAGAATGCAAGAGAAAGGAAACCGGATCCCATGGGCCGAAGCATCCCACCCAATTCTAAGCAATGTGGTCCCATGAGAGAGCCATAACAGACAATAAATCACACGAGGGCCGATTTCAACCCTTCGCTCCACAGCTCAGAAGCCCACCTGTTGCTTGCTCGGCCAAAGTCTAGCTGCATGTTTGAGAAAAGCGATGGATCAAGAAAAGTGCCACAGAAGCAGACGGGCGTGCATAAACAAACAGACACGCAGACAGACAGGCACAGAACACCGATGTTCTGCTTGTTCCCACGTGGTGCCCTCCTCTGCCTGAGGCTTCCCGTGTCATCCACCGCACAGGACAGTCGCCCCCAGCCCGCTCTTAAGAATACACATTTATGGTGCTGTCATGAATGACGTCCTGCTCAGCGAGAAAACAAAAATGCAACACTGGATGCCGGCAGGGAATGCGTTTCAGACAAGGACGCCAGGGAAGAAAACTTTCCAACGTCAAGCGCATCATGTTCCCTCAGCTGGCAAATTCAGTGGCTTTTTCTCAATGCGGGGCACTTTAAACTGTATGGACTTCAATTCCCAAGAATTCCCCAGCCGGGACGTCTGAAGCCCCTGCGGCCTAAAGCGGCCCAAATTGAGAAGTGCTCCTCCGGAGACTGTTGCACGAATCCATCCTAGTTTGAGCAGCGCCTAGACATTCCAGCCTGACCCGGATGGGGGAATTCGCCAGGAGGCCAATTAAAACTGTACAAAACCCCTTATGGGAAATCGACACAACGTGGTCACGGGGGAGTCCTAGGGAGAAGAAAGCTTTAAGAATAACGTCACTAAAAAAAATTAATTTAAAAAAAATACTCATGTCAGAACCACTCAGTCCACTGAGAATGAGAATGAGAAGAGGTGGGGGCCGCTAAGCCTGATGTCAGTTTGTGTGTGTGTGTGTGGGGGTCTTCTCCTGCAGGGCCCCCCTTTGTTGGCAAGGAGTGTTCGGAGTCGGCAGACGTCTTTTGAGGAACACTCTCATCCATCGCCTGCCACTGTTGAGACAGCTGGTGGAGAAACTAAATCAAGTCCATAGTTGAGCATGTAAACAAAACGTCCTTGTGGGCTTCCCCATTTTCTCGATTTGGGTGGAGGCCTCTCTTCCCTCCTAAGCGACCTCCCCTTCCCAGTTTTAAAATTTGCACCCGGGATCATTCTTGTCCGCCAGCATCTTCTCAACGGCCTGCTCGGAGTTGGAGAAGACCTCAAAAGGACCAGAGGTGGGCAGAAGCAGAGGGTCCTGAGTGGTCTCCGGGCTGCCTCTGCAGTTTCCGTTTTTCCAGGGAGGAATCAGACATACTTATGTTTCAAAAACAATGTTGTGCGTTGGCTTGAACTAAAGATCAATGGTTTCGCCCCCTTTTTAAGACTCCTGAGGAACCACTTCCATCAGCTTCTGGAACAGGACTGTGGTGGAGTCTGTTGGTGAGGAAAGAAAAGGGGGACAGTGACATGACCAGAAGGAGCTTTTGAGGTCACTGCCACGCCTAAATTGGCCACCCAGGACACAAAGAGAGGTGTTTACACCACTAGAAGAATCGCACCATCTCTATCACTGGTCCTTCCCACCAAAGAGGACGGAGTCACGGCTGTTTGTATACGATAATTCTATTTAAAAGTAGTTCTAAATAAATGGGGGTGTCCCTGGATTTAAGCATTTCCTTTTGTCATGAGCCAAACAACAACTTGAGGAGGGCTTCGGCACCCAGGAATCCTGGGGTGGGGTGGGGATTCATTGTAAATTCTTAGAAAATTAGTTTTGGCTACATTGACTGGTGCCTTGTGGGTGGACCAAAAAGGAAAAAAACAAAAGGGTTTGGGAAATTACACCAGGATCAGAAGACTCCAGTTAAAATCCTGGCAAAATTTCCATCCATTCCACTTGGAATAATTTCTTCCACCAGCCTATTCTCCGTCCAGAATGGACTTTACAGGACATTAAAAGGGGCTTTTAATAGAAGGGTGATCAATTCCTTGAATAAAAAGAAACTGATGGATGGCAGAAGCATCCATAGTCAAGAAAATCACTTGGATAATTTTAGGGGTTCTCTTTCCCCAAGAGAGAAAAACACGGATTCCTCTGAATTACTGGATCCGTAAATGTGTAAAATTGTAAAAATGGAATTTGTGGGTCCCTTGTGCTCTCTGAGCTTGGTGGTTTTCTTGCAAATGTTTCATTACTCACTTAGGTGGCATCATCACTAACAGTGATGATGTTACCTACTTTGGGTAATGAAATGCCTGCAAGAAAACCACCAAGCTCAGAGAGCACCGAGGACCCCACCGTTCAACCCCGAGTATTCTCCTCTATTGGTAAAATGGAATCCGAGGTTCAGCACAGAAGACATGCTGGACATGCCATCGTCCAGCCTCGGTCTGTCCCAACCTCAATTCCCAGTTACCATCAAGGCTGAGTTACCATCAAGGCTGAGTTTGGCATCAGCTCCTGCCAGTCCAAGCATGCCCGGCTGCTCCTTTCAAGAGACACCAGGGTGTGGACACCCAGGCAGCTTGGTTAGAGGAAGTGCCTGGTGCACCTCCCAATCGTGTCCCGTCCTGCCTGATTGCTGAAGATCCAGATGGCCTCTTCCCGCCATTTCTCATGTTCTGGTGGCAACAACCGAGAGTTTCCAAACCCGGTGGAAGGGCTACCCCATCTCTGAGTGGAAGGCCTGTGGGCGACTGCCTCACGCACGCCCCTTCCCTCCAACACAGCTCCTGGAGATTGACCCAAGTACTCACAGATGCTCTGCAGAAGCCATTTGGGTTTGTTTTTCCACCAGACACCAATCAGGTAAACTGGGACTCCGCTGAAGATGATGGCGAAGCCAATGGCACACTCTCTCGGGGTCATCCAGAAGGAGACGACAATGAGGAAATTGCACGCAAGGATGAAAAAAATGGGCAAGAGCATATTAACCTGCGTGGGAGAACAGAAGGAAGGCGAAGCGTGTTAGAAGCAGGAAGGGAACCACTCAAGACCCACCAGACTCGTGCTGCCTAGATCCAACCAGTCCCAAGGATCCTCAGATCTGGACTAGTTCTAGGACTGAAAATCTTAAGATTCCTCCCAACGGTCCTACAAGCGGATCCCTCGCAAAACTGGTCCCCGAACCTTCCACGTTAACATCCGCCAAGCTCACCTTGATCGGCCTCTCGAGCTCCGGTTTCTTGTACCGGAGCCACATCATGCCGATGATGGCCAGGGCCACGCAGAGCCAGTTGAAGAAGCTGAAGAAGTTGATCACCGAAAAGATGTCGTTGGAGAAGGCGTAGAGCAAAGTCATGAGGCACTAGAGACGGCCAGAGAGAAGGGGGCCAGGAGAGAAATCAGTGCCGTGCAGGAGCTGGGGGCTCAGCCGCTTCAGAGAACCGGCACTTCACCCAATGCTTGCTTGCTTCATCCAAAGTTCAGAGACTCAGCAAACGTGGGGAAGAGTGCTTGCAAACGGTGGGTATTGCCCGTCGGAGGTCTGCCGTTCTGAGCTCGGAACGGGGCACAGAAGCAGAACGACAGACAACGAGAGCTCCACCGAGGGGCAGGAGGTCCAGAGAACTGGGGTCCACCAAGGAGAACATGATTGCATTCAAAATATGATGCGCTGTTTGCTTCAAGGGAAGGAGGAGGGCCCAGAAGTTCTGGAGCACCCTTCTCACCCTCAAGGTGCAGCCACAGCCTTCCAAAACTCACACAACTCAGCGGAGGTGGAGTTATTGTTGAGGACTAGATGCTTACCGAAGTTAGAAAGCAATGTTCTACTGCATCCGGCAACTGGCTTCAATGCAAAAGCACCGAGATGGGATTCCCCCCCCCCACACACACACAGCCTCCCCCCAGAGGAACCTCTGCACTCGTCCTTACCGTGAAGAGGAGGGAGGGCACAGGAGTGAGCAGCCGGGGATGGATCATGGACAGGACAGAAGGCAGGTGGCCTTCCCGAGCACCCACAAAGAAAAGCCTACAGGAGATGAAAGGTTCAGCGTATGCTCTTTCAGCAGATGGAGTTAAGGCTGCCTGGGGGTCCTGGAAGACTTGAGGGTCAGTTTAGGAAGCCTGTCAATGGGGGAGGGGGCTGCCTCTTCTTCTCCTGAGCAGGAGGAAATCCTCTCGGGCCGAGCGGCTGAGCTAGTTAGACCAGTTTTGCCCGCAGAAGAAGCCACTGATTAAAGGTGATTGTTTATTTACTTATCGCACTCGCACACTGCCTGGTTCCTGACAACTCTGGGCAGCTCTCAACCGTCAAAATAAGGACATTACAATAAGACCCGTTAAAAGGAAGAAAGATCAAAGGCCCCAGGCTGGAGAGAATAAGGTGTGGTGGCGGAGATCTCACAGCCGCTCGTCAAAGGCCTGGAGAAGAGCTGGGCCTTCATGCTTCTTTTAAACAGCAGCAGACCGGGGCCCGCAAAATAAGCTTATTTATAAAATATAAGTATATATTGCAGTCCAACTCCTCTATTTTGCTGGGAGGAGGGGATTAGCTATCTATACCTACCTATCGTAACTATCTACCTACCGTATCTATCTACCACATCTGTCTGTCTCTCTGTCTACCTATCTCTTATCTTAACAATGGCAAGTTTTCCAGAATTTTATCCCGCAGGGCAAAATATGCATTAAGATCAGCTTCCATTTTTGGGAATGGTTTTATTCTCATTATATAGCGGAAACTTACCGGGACGAAGTGAAAAGGGAGCCGTTGACGGAGCCAAAGCAAGATAAGCCCACAAACACAGGGATAATCCAAGACATAACGCCCAGGTGGTAATTTCCAAAATCCTATCGGCAAATAGGGAGGAAGACAGGAGGTCAAACATTTCACCTCGAAAACTCCTGGAAGCCTAAGGAAAAGGCAGGCGGGATGCGAAGGGAACTAAGCTTGATTTGCAACCCAACATGGGAAGATGGGAAACCCTAAAGATGCCTGTTCGAATTCAGTGGGGCTCCCTTGGTTTTTCCACACGGGGAGAGGGAGAATTATAGATACATATTTCATAGGATTATCGGAGAGGATGGGCAGTGAACACCCCCCCTCCTAAAAAAGGGGGCATTTCCCATCGATAAAAGGAAGAAGCTGGAAGAAGTGGGCCGCGTTCAAATGGCCCACAGCGAAAAAGGACAAAGGCAGAGAAGCGATCTTGATCTCGAGCATCCTTTCCTGAATGATTGCAATTTACCACGGCAACAGCTTCTGACACCAGCATCTCGTTGACCGTCAAGGTGGTGAAGTAAGCTAGATTGGTCAGCACGTAGACCAGGGTGACGATGGGCAGTGAAATGATGATGGCCAGAGGGAGGTTTCTGAAAGGAGACGGGAGAACAGAACTGAGACCGTGGTGTTTGCAGCTCTTCCCGCTGCTTCTTGCAGCAATAATAGCCAGTCAACACAGGCCACCTTCTCACCAACAATACAGAGATGCAAAAGGAGGTTTTGGAGACTCTCACCTATAAGGGTTAATCATCTCTTCTGTGACAAAATTCAAGTAATTCCTACAGTTTGAAAGAAAGAAAGAAGGTTCTTGAGTTTACGACACCGAGTTGTATTGAACAGAGAGAAGCCCTCCTGACTTTGTAGAACAATGAGAACAACGTGACAACTTAGGAAAGCTCTTTCTCTCACACACACAACAACAGGGCTCCCCGGATCAGGAGATCCGACGGCCACCTTGCAGCAGGTTCTTCTTCTTTTGGAACGCAGCGTTGCAAACCCAAGGACAACTCCCCCCTGGCTCGCAGCTCTCGCCGTCCCTCACCACTCACCATCCTCCGTAGGCGAAGAGGCCACTGTACAAGGCCAGGACGATGTTGCCAACATCTGTTTTGGTGCCATCAAAGGAATATTCGGGGCTGAGGTTGCCGACATCACCTGTGGGAGTGAAGGAAGGTGAGCCAACGTAAGCGGCGGAGCCTTTCCCCTGCTGCAAAAGGGCTGGGAACCCACGGGAACAGAAATGGGTTACAACTGCCCTAATTGGAATGGAAGAAAAATGTCTCTTGAAATTAAGTCATGAGCCCTAGAACAGCGGTTTCCATATGCACAGCTAAGAGGGAGATTTAAAACGGGTAACTGGACCTTTGCAATTGCATACGGCCCAAGACGCAATCTGAAACGACACCATGCACAAATGACGAGCCTCTAATTGCTCGCTGGTCGCTTGCCGAAAAAGGCACGAAAACGGTTGTGAACGTCACACCCTACGGGACTCAAAGCAAACCTGAGAGATATTTCCCTTGGAGCCCCTGCGTGCCCTGTGCACTGGGAGCAGCCCCTCACTCAGGATCTGAAATCAAAAAGAGCGGAAGCAGCCCAGGAAAACACGGAGAAGGGAAGCTGGGCTGACAATGGCCTGTTGTTGTTTTTTAAGGTTCTTTCAAGATGCTTGCGGTGTTTATTTTACTTGCAAGGAACCTTTGGCAGAAGCAGGATTTTGGGTCTTTTGATCTAAAGGCCGTGCACTTGTTCTAGCAGAGGGGGGGCGGTTATTGCCTGGCCCTCCTCCAAGGAAGGAGCCCTCAGGTAGGGAGGGGGATCCGGCCTGGCCACCTCTCAACTGCCTGCCTCTCCAGAGAGTCCATCACATGCCTCCTGCTGCGCCAACAGTGAGAGCTCAACTCTTTGTCCCTTTCTAAACTCTCCATTCCATTAATTCATGGAAGGGCAGGAAGATGAAAGAAATGGAGGGGGACCCCACCCACCCCATCAAAGGAGCTTTCTCCCATTCACCACCAGTCTGGCACCATCTGAGTCAGACGGTCAGTCAGATCAAGAACATAAGAAAAAGAGGACAACTGAAGAACCAACCAACATACATGTCCCCTTCAAAGAGGTCCATCATCCAAGACTGGGAAGCCACCCTGGGCCCCATCCCTTCCTTCTGTCCGCGTGCCAGTAGGAGCCAAGGAGAGTTGTGGGAAGATGTCACATCGCCCACACGGAAGCTGCCGTCTCCGAAATCAAGTGATGCTTGGAACTTGACAGGTTCACACATTGCGCAAAGCAACCGTGTGGCTGGGTTTGGTGGACTTTGGCTCAGCACATGTGTGTCGACCCAGGTCCTTGTCGTTTAGCATGGCCGACAAACTATGGTTTGGGGGAGGGGATGTGAATGTGCCCAGTTAGTCACCGAGAGCTGCAGCACAGAGCCATCTCCACCGAATTAGCTATAATCTCCAGATGGGAAACCCAATCCAAGGCGCCATGAAGTCATCCACAACGTCTCCCAACTCTTGTCAGAAGAGGTCAGACACCTGTCCTCATTACTGTTATTCTGACAGTAGTTGATGAGCCCAGAAGTTGCTAAAGAAGACACAATCTTAGTGAACAATACCTCTGGCCACCTGCTGTTGTCCAAAATGACCTTCTCTATGTATGTCTGCTTGACTTTCCCCAGCCTTCCGCTAATATAGACTCAACCAGATGCCCAGAAGCTCTCTGGGGACTCCACAACTGGTGCCCAGACAGACCACGATGGTCCTGCCACGGTGCCGGGCTCAACTACCTCTTTGCTGCCGCTCTTTTCTAAAATTAACCAAACCAGATTTGACAAGCCCCATCCCGCCTGCAAACCTTAAGTGGCCAAAACTGCAGCCAGTGGCAACATGCCCTTTTAACGAGAATATGGAGGTATTTAGCGAGAGGAGATCAAAAATAGCGCCACTGTCCCATTTCATGCCCGGGAGACTCATTTTTAGATCGCATCTGTACAAGTCGGCAGAAAGAGGCTATTAAGGGAGATGATTGAAGCCAGTGTGGAGAGAGAGCCAGAAGAGCGGCCGAGGGAGCCTGCAAGATGAAAGGCAACCAGGGAAAGTTCAAAGGCTCGGCCTGAAATTGGGGAGGATGAAGCCCGGACTCCCAGGAGGGAGGGGCCGCCTCCCACGGGGCAAAGAGGCAGCGGAGCTTGCAAAGTCTGGTAGGCAGGAGGCGGCTGAAGACGGCCCCTCCCTAGCAGCTCACAGGCTGTAGGGATGCAGAGTCTGTCGGTAGACAAACAACAAGAAGGACACCGCACCGTGTCGTTCTTGGGACCCTCGCGATGGGCGCTAAACAGGTCTCCACACAGCCGGTTTTCACCCAGGGATGCAAAGCGCGTGGATTGAAATTAGAGATTTGACCACACGCAGATCGTCAGTGGGAGAGTATCAGGATTAGCTACTCCCCACCTGGGAAGAGCCCCCCAAACGACGCGGGGCCAACCTTGCAAGAGCTTCTCATTGTATCCCTGCCACTCTTCCCTTCAGGAGCTGATCACCGGCCAGGGCAAGATGAGCTTCGGGCCGGGTAAGCAAAGAGCCAATCAGAGCAGATTCCTGGGTGACTGGCACATGGGACAAAGCTGGCACATACGTCCCCATGAGAACGCATCCTGCCCGGCCGTGAGAACGTGAAAGAAAACCGAGCAGGACAAGCAACCTAGCCCCCCCTTAGACGTTGGGGGTTGCGACTTCACAAGTGGCAGCTGCTGGGAGATGCAGCCCACAATAACGGAGAAGCTCTGAGCTGGTCCACCACCACCAGCACCACTCAAGGAGTCGAGAAGATCCTTTCCTGCTCCCGTCAGCAGGCGCTGCCCGAGTTGCACCTCTTGCCTTTTGCTCAGGCATCTCAACCCACAGCACACCCCCTTCACGGCAGGGAGCGCAAGACGGAGCGCAAGACGGGCCTTTCTCTGTCGATGGGGCAATCGGCTAACTTCCCCAGGCAGAAAAGGTGTGGCAAGCAGAGAGGGCTGCGAAGACACCCTGGGAGCCTTTTTAGTCCTGTTGCCGAGGCCAGGACCGCAGGTACAATCGGCCTCCGTCTCTGCTGGGCTAACCACAAATTCTTCGCTCAGCTTAAAAGCCGAGAGGATTTGCGCAAGGTTGGGGAAGGCCCCGGGCGAGCGTGGCCGCTGCTGCCTGGATTCCCACGGCTGAAGGTGGGGCCGCCGCCCCACCCGGCGCACGGGAGAGGCTCCTCTTCCCACCGCGGCCCCTGCCCTGGGCTCCAAGGGGCAGCTTCCAGCCGGGACGCCCCCTCCGCCTTTGCCACTAACCAGCGCAAGCCGGCTCAGGGATTTACTCAGCTTCGGCTGGGGTTCTCGAGTCAGTGCCGGCGACAAGCTGGCTCGTCTGGTGGTGGTGCTGGCTTCCCAAGACGGCTTCTGGGATTCAGCTGGGAGGAAATGCAGAACCGGCCTTGGGGGCAGAGAAGGAGGGGGGGAGACTTGCAGGGGAAAACAATCCCACCGTGATCTCTTTGAGCACAGAACGAGCCGAACGAAACCCAGACAGGCTTTCAAGATCCTGATTTTTTTCTATCCGGCGGCAATGAAAAACATCTCTGGGAAAGCCCCAACATTTGGACGGGGGACGAAGACGCAAAGATCTCAAAGGTGCTTCTTTTTTTTTTTTCCCTTCCCAAAAGGCAACTGGACTTTCTTGGGGTTTTTTCCCCCCCCTTGAAAAGGTTTCGCTTCTCATCCAAGAAGCTACTCCAGTTCTGCCTGCAGGGGAATGGAAGACAGAACCGAAGAAGCTTCTTGGATGAGAAGCGAAACCTTTTCAAGGGGGACAAAAAAACAACTAAGGCCCTTTTGGGGGGAAAAAAGCACTTTGGAGGCAACCGTGACCTGCACGAGTAAGAACCTCCAGACAAAATGCCAAACCGCTTCCTCATTTGCAAGGCTGGCGCCGGCCAGCTCAAACGCCGGTGTTCTGGCTAGTGCCCCGGGCCCCGGCAACTCCCTTTCTGGCCAGGAACGCCTCCCCTCGTGGCGGCGTCTTTTCGCATCCCAGCGAGGAGAACCGAGCAGGGCGATGGAAGAGCAATCCAGCTCCTTACAATCCTGGCCCCACAGCCGAATGCGCCTAACCAGGCCTTCGGCGTTTCACAGACCTGGGGACAGCCGCACTACCTGTACGCCGCTATCAAGACGCAAACCGAATTAGGCAAATTCTTCTCCTGCAACTTTGAACCTAAGATTCGCCCCGCAACCTCAGGCGCCTTCGTGCAGATCCGTTTTTCTAGCCAACAGATTCTTAGAGGAGCTTTCCGAGATCTGGCCTCTTTGCCAGCCACTTGCAAGGATTTAAACCGCTTGCGCTGTTCTGTGGTGGCTTCTTCAAGCAGACCGTTTTAAAGGGGGGGGGAAGGAGACGAGGAGCTACATTGCGCAACGCCCCTCCTTTAAATTGGATTTGCATGGGTCCCGGAGAATTCGTCTCCAGCGGAAGACAAACTGTCTACTGGATGTAAGTTCTGGCATGCAGGCAGACAGACAGAAGAAAAAATATCATAATTCTCTTTCTGTGAAGGAAAAGCAGTTCAGCAACTCTGCAGTGTCCTCACGTGACCTTACATCTGTTGCAGGAAGAGAAGGGGGGGATTTCCCCCTGCAACATGCATCTCTACCTGGGTGGGGGTGGGGTGGGGTGTTGCAAGAGCCACATAGAAGCAATGAGCAAATTAAAAGCAGGGCTGGATTTGTGGGGGGAGAGAGATGCGGGGGGTGCCTTTGTGCAAGATGCAAATGTCTGTCTTCGTGCTTTCCCACAAAGCTCCATTTTGAGTCACTTATCCATTCGCATCTTGTCTTTTGGCCTTACAAAGATGCCTCAGTCTGGTTTGCAGAAGCGTAGATCCTCCTAAAACACACACACACACACACCAGCAATTTATGAAGCATTTTAACAACTGCCCCCAGCAGCTGGGATCCTAATGTTGCAGCCTAGAGATTACACAAACCAGTGTTTTTCAAACTTGGCAACCTTAAGATCTGTGGACGTCAACTGCCGTTCCCTAAAATTTAGGCGAATTACAGAATTTGGATGAAAGACTCAAGAAAGCCCCAAGGCTGTAGACTATACAGACAAACTGGGGGCGGGGGGGGGGGGGGGGGGGGGGTGTTGCAAGAGCCACATAGAAGCAATGAGCCAATTAAAAGCAGGGCTGGATTTGTGG
>JANHFL010001784.1:196368-209515 GCA_032468155.1 Oxyrhabdium leporinum | reverse complement strand
ATTTGGGGGGCTGGAAACACTTTACGGGAAGGCGGGGGAGGTTGGAGCAAGAAAGGCGAACTGGCGGGGGGGGGCGATTCCCCAAGCGAGGCTCCGCTGCAGCCTGGGCACCGAGAGGCGGGCCAAGCCCCCCTCCTGCTTGGATCCGGAGCAGGGCGAAGTTGGCATCCGAGGCCGCTGAAAATCGGCATTTGCAGACTCGGCGCCGCTTCGCCGGCACCAGAGCCCGGCTCGACCGGGACCAGGAACCGAGCGGAGGGCGGGCAGGGCAGGAGGAGCCTCGGGGGAACTTTTCCGGACTCCCGCCAGCCTCGGCCGAGGGAGGGGCGCGGCGCTTCCCCGGGCTGATGTCAGCGCCCCTTCCCACGCCGGCGGGAAGCCGGTCGCGCAGCCCGGCCAGGGACGCGGGAGGGGGCGCCCGATTCTCCCCCACCCCGGGCTTCCCCCCCCCTCCGCCCACGCTGCGGGCTACTCACGCACGCAGAGGCAGGCGATGAGCTTTGTGGCGCCCGGCGGGACGGGGCAGGTGGGGAAGATGGGCTTGAGCAGGTAGGTGGCGAAGACGAAGGCGACGATGTACTGCGAGGAGGGCCGGATGATGAGCAGCTCGATCCAGAGCTTGAGGAAGGCGGGCAGCGAGCCGTAGACCTCCAGCATGTAGGCGTAGTCGCCGCCCGACTTGGAGATGGTGGTGCCCAGCTCGGCGTAGCAGAGGGCGCCCGCGATGGAGAAGAGGCCGCACGCCGCCCACACCACCAGCGCCAGCCCCGGCGAGCCGGCCTCCTTCAGCACGCCGCTGGGCGTCACGAAGATGCCCGAGCCGATGATGGTGCCCACGATGATGGCCACGCCGTTCAGCAGCGTGATGTTCCGCTTCAGCGCCACCCCGCCGCCCGCCGCCGCCTCCTCCTCGCCCGCCGCCGCCGCCGAGGCGCAGCCGTTGCCCCGCGGGACCACCAGCATCCCCCGCGCCTCCTCCTCGGCCGCTCCCGCCACAGCCGCCGCCGAGCCGCGCTTCTTGGCCGAGCCGCCCGACATGGTCCAGCCGGAGGACGCGCCACGCGCTCGGCCCGGGCCACGCGCTCCTGCCTTTTATCCGTCGGAGCCGGCCGGGACCCGCCCCAGCACGTGGGAAAGGCGCGCGCCCGGGCGGGCGGGCAGCAGCGAGAGGAGGAGGAGGAGGAGAAAGGAGGGCGAGAGCGCGCTCAGCCTCCGCCAGCGCCGCTGCGCGCCAGGTTCGGCAACCTTGGCGGCGGCGGGCGCCCCGTGCGCTCTGGGCGCGCTGGCTTTGCCTTGCCTGCGAGCGCTGAAACGCGGCCCCGGCTTCCACACACACACACACACACACCCGCCCCGCAGCCGTCATTGCCGGGCGCCCGGCAAAATTAGGGGAGGGGGCTCGTTTTCGTAATGGATGCGGTGGGAGTAAAATACCGGGTTTGGCGCTTGGCCACGAGCAGCAGACAAAGAAATCCCACCGCTATGGAACCGAGGACCCAATTTAGTAAGTCACCACCATCCTTTTATTTCTAAAACTCTGGAAGAGTGACTCTTCTCTGACAAAACACAACATTCTTGAAAGACACGTGAAATATAATTTTTGGGACGATTTTTAAAATTTTGAAATAGTGTTCGATTTTATTTATTCATAATTTTTAAAGCTATTATTCCTAGGGAGGGAGGGGCCAGGACAGCCGAAGTTCTTAGGCCCCTCGCAGGCCATAAGGCAGATGAAATTGGGGGTACGTGCAAAGGCAGCCATTTCAGTGCCAAAGCGGACAGGGGGGGTTGAAAAGCAGTTCCCATCAGTGGAACGCTGCCTAGTCTGATGAAAAGAAGGCCTGGGGGGGGGACACACGGTAGCACTGTCCCAATATTTGAGGGGCCACCACAGAGAAGAGGGGGTCAGCCTCTTTTCCAGAGCCCCCGAAGAAGGCAGGACAAAAAGGAGGGGATGGCTGGAAGGAGAGAAGCAGCCTAGGAGGAATTTCCTGACAATGCAACCATTTGCCTCCAGAAGTTGGGAACGCTCCATTTCAGACAACCATTTGCCTGAAAGGGTAGAGGGTCTCCTGCCTATTATTCCGTGTGGCGAATAATATTGGTACTTGCATCTATTTTAGAGGGGTGCAAATTTTTCCAGTCTGGAAACCAACAAGACCTAGAACTTAAAAACCCAGAAATCAAATTTTGTCTCATCTCCCTCAATGCCTGGTTAGGCCATGCCCAATTTATTAGAGGCAAATTACGGTATATTGTTGTATGTTCATAAATCCAAATAAACGAGTGGGAATTTTAAAAAATGGATTCATTCAGCTTATACCGAAGGCACCTTTCTTTGTAACTTGACATCCTTCACAAAAACGCCAGGTAGCCGACAGGTCTACAAAAGGGGGGAAAATGGTCTTTGAAAAGACAGATAATTGCAGTCCATTGGATTGGATTGCCTTTATTGAAAGTGGAGTCCATGGTAATATTTTTCACCAATGCCGTCATTCGGTCTATGATAAATATTTCCTTCCCTGCGTGCTGCAAATAGAACTGTAGGCTAGCGGTGCTTTTTCCTCCATGAATTAGCAAAAGTGATTAATGACCAACTGGGCTGTTTGGTTTTCGCTGCTCTCTCACCTGCTCGTTCCCAGCGCTGGCTCATCAGCTGCAAGAAAATATATTTGCTTGAAGTACCAGATGTTCGCTTAGGAGCAGCTCTCGCGTTTACCAGCCAAAGGTTTCGTGCAAGTTAAAAGGTTAAAAGGTCTCCACAAATAAAATGGATCTTTAATATCCTGCAATAGTTAAACTGATAATTTTTCCTCGTGATTCAGGAGGCATCTGCGTTACCAATTTATCCAGCTCACCCTAATTTATTTATTAAATTTATAAGCTTCCCGTCTCACCGTCAAGGGACCCTTAGACCGTACAGCAATCCACCCTTTTGATGCAATGAGCTCCCGAAAGCTTCTGCTTTAATAAAATTGGTTTAGCTGGAAAAAGTGGTACCTGATCCTCGCCTTTTTTTGTGTGTTTTTTTTTTAAGCAAGGCAGACTCATCCATCTCTCCTCTTACAAAGTAAACAAACATGCAAGCATATAATTTTAACTCCGTGGAGCTGTGACAGGGCCCAAACTGGCCTTGATGGGGGCAGGTGGGGAAAAAAAACCCTAGCAGACAGATATCACATAACCTGAAAATAAAAAAGATGTTGGTTGCCTGAAATAAACTTTGGAGCCTTGCCGTTTTTTTATTTTTCTCCTTGTTGGATTCTGCCCTCTAGCGGCCCTTGCCCAAAATCCCCGTGTTTGCAAAAGTGCTGTAAAAACAAAACCTGTTCCTCGAGGACGGAGATCACCTACGGGGCGCCGGGCGCACACCTTCCTTGGCCCCACATCTCTGGCAACGTTAATTCCAGGAATGGAAGTGAGCGTTGCTCCCTGCTGATCCACGGCGGCTGGCCCGGCCCGTCTTAGTCGGCTGTGGTTTCCTGCTTGGTTGTTCCTCGATTAGGGACTAGTTTTCTGCTTAACTGTCGCCTTCTGCCGGAGGGCCACACCTGCTTCTTGCATTCCCGTTGCAAGTTTACGCTGGTGGCTAAGCCAGCCTTCTGTTCCTCCTTCCCACCTGGAGCCTTCGCGTCCTCTTTGCCGAGGGCAAGTGGCAGCTGGTCCTTTTTTTTGCACACCGGTCTTGTCAAAAGTGTGCAAAAAAGCCGTGCCGAGTCCTCCTTTTCCCCGTTATTACTCTTCATTCAGCCGCAAAGCCGCTTATTTCTGAAGACCGGTTCCCTGTGCTGGAGCCCCGGCGAGGGCAGGGTTGTCACATCAAAGGGTCAGGAGAGAAGGCAGAAGGGACGTCTGACATCATCGCCAGAAAACCACCTGCTTCTTCTAAAAGCAAGCCCGTTGTAAGCGCCGCAGCACCTGGGGTGGGTCAACCGTGAAGGGCTCCTCTACCATAGTTTAGCCCCCTTTTCACTCCTCAGCCCATCTCCGGGGGGGGGTTTGCACCCACCCAAGGCCCCCTTTCCTCCTTTCAGGAGAGACTTTGGTTTGGACTTCTTTCAAAGCCCCCTTTTTGCAGGGGAGCTAGAGATGTTTTCCTCCTACACACCTCTGCTAAACAAAGTTAAGGAAACCCGGTTATGCATTTCCCAGAGAGTAAGCTGTTCAATAGAATTGGAAAATCCAAGAGCTGCCGGACCAGGGCGAAAATAAAGGGGGAAAAAAATCTAGAAAATCCTGGTTGCGTTCATTTTCTGTCTCTCCGGTGACTCTGAAGCGAGCAGGAGAAGCTCATAATGTTGCTTTGGGCCACGTCGTCACTCCTTAGCTTCCTAAACTCAAGATATTCTGCTGCAAATGAAGTGTGAGGTGCCAGCCTTGTCCAACAGACGCACGCACACACACGAACACACACACACACACAGTCTCCCTTCAGAAGGCCTCTTTCATTTTTAAAACTCCATTTGCAGAATTTAGTCGTTTGCTCTCTTCATAGGTCGCCTGGAAAAAAGAGGCACAGACAAGAGCATCCAACACACCATCCGGGTGTGTTGAGAGGACATATTTCCTGTGCTCCGAGACCATAATGAACCTTCACATTACTCCTGAACAAGCCAAAACAGTAGGGCATTGTTTTCCCATCTCCATGCACTTTAGGAGAATTTTTTTTTTTAATCTAGTTGTTGTTGCTTCCCACACAAGGAAACAATTCGTTTTCCCTCCTTCCTCTTTCCCAAGGCAAATGCAGCTGAAATAACTTCTGGACAAGAGAGAGAGAGAAAAAAGTTCATATTTATTGTAAAGACGCGTAACAGCTTAAGCTTCCTTTCTGCACCGTTTTTATAGACTCGCCCGTCTCTCGGGACGCCTGTTCCGATTCGTTTACACACTGAGGAAAAAGGACTCGGGAGATACACACCTCCCACGTGAAAAACAAAAAGGCCAAGGAACTCCACGCGTCTTAAAGTTGTCCAGGCTGAGAAGCAATGCTGTGAGTAAGGCTGCTTTTGAAAGTACTGTTGATTTGCTTCTGCTTCAATACACACACGTTAAGGTTGTTAACACGCAGCTCCTCCTGCGTAGCTGACCACGTTTTGGGTGCCCCTGATCAGTTATGGCACCGACTGTTATACTCCCCAACCTCAAAGGAAGGTTTAGCAAGCTGCTACGGTGGACTGGAGGGTCAAGCACTGGGCAGGCTCTACCTAGTGTTTGTGCTTTAAAGGCTACCAAAGACTGAAAAAAATATATGCATATTTACAATCTGGCAGGTTTTATGCATCAGCAAGTACCCAAACTTAGGATAGGAAACGGATCCCATCATGTTTCCTTATCTTAGGCATTTCCTTCTCAGTGTGCCTGGTTGTTTCATAGCCAGAAATCCATTCAAACCTGCTGATTTAAACAGAAAAGGTTTTCCTCGTGTTTCCTAGATCCCAAATAACCACAGCCTCTTGTTATGTACAGAGAAAGGAACATTTCTGGGGGAGGAGAGGAACGGCTATAAAGTTAGACCGCCCATTAGAGGCAGATGAGGGTGAGGCCGTCTGGAAAAGGTTTCTGCGTTAATACTATAATTCCCAGAACAATCGGCAACTCAGGGTGTTACAATCCTGGCATCTGGGTCAAAGCAGCTTGAAACCCCAAACAAATTCCTGCCCTCGTCAAATTGCCTACATTTCCTCTCTCAGTCCTGGTTCCTTAGAGGTCCTCGGAGAAGCCTTACCCAACCGTTCAGCTCCTGCAGTGCAGCATCTGCGGATGGAGAAACACCTGGAGAGCAGAGGTGAGGCTCGGAGTCCTACCTGGAGCTTTGACCTGTTCTTGGGAGAAGAGTCCAAGCGGTTCTCACGCTGCAAGCGCAGTCTTTGGGGAGAGGGAAGGACCGGAAATCTCTCGGCTCCTTTGAAGCCACGGATCTTGTCCCCAGCTTGAGGCTAAACTACTTTTCAGGCGCAGAGAATAACGTTTGGCCGCTTAAAGGTGCAGCGTGTCCTGACGGGGCCCTTGCTCCCGGGCGCGAAACATCTGGTCCTCCAGCGGTGGCTCCATGTCCTGCCAGAAGCGCTTTCGGAAGGATGAGCGGACCGTTCGATCCATGATGGGCTGCAGTGGGCGGAAGTTATCCACCATCCTCTTCTCCTCTTCTCCAGCCGGACTAAAGAGCAGCATCCGAAAGATCTCGAGCTGGAGAGGAGAAAGAGCAGTCAGGGGAAGGGAGAGCCAACGAGACGGGACTCCCGCGGGTCCCCTGAAAAGCTCCTGGGAAGGACCCCTCCTTTTCAGCCAAGGCTGGTCAACAGGGACCTTCAAGGGCAACAGAAGCTTTTGCAGCATGGCTGAGACGCCTGGAAGGCGCCCTGGGATGCCTTAATCTTTTTGCCTGCCTTCCCTGCCCACGAGTTCTACTCTGGATTCAACGACTCCCAACTCAAGATCCAGGTAGCTGCCACCACCAGCCGGTATGGTGAACCTCCAACTTCTTTTTTTCTCTCCATCCATCCTGCTGATCTCAAGCCAGCTCAATCCTCTAATCTCCGTTTATCCACACAAAAGCACCTTTACGTATGTTGCGACAAGGACAATGGGTAGAGTGGGAAAACTGACTCAGCAGGAACTTGTCCGGCCACACCTGTGGATCAACTTTCAGCTCGTCTCCTGTTTCAACCTGGCTACTTTGCATCTCTGTCACAAGAGAATCCTGGATGAAGCCATAATCTCACCTGTTTAGCTAGGGCTTGGCCTGATGTACAAACACAACCACTGTTTATGACTTGCCCTTTACACCCAGATCAGGCCACTAGTGTTTGCTCCATAAATGATGGTTGAAACAAACCACAGCCGAGGGGGGGAATGTGAAGCCTGCCCCTATATTACTGCTAAGCATGATTTTGGATGGCAGGGTTCCTTCCCCTTTCTCACATCTGATTCCCCTTTGACAAACCTGGTCTTCATCGACCTCAATGGCTTTCTTCTTGATGATCCAGGTGACCGACTCTGAAAGCGGAGGGGTGGTCAGAGATCCCGAGTAAGTCCAATAATCCGGGCACGAAGGCAACAAGCAGGAAGGATCAAACTCTTCCAGCTCAACCAGGGAATCCTAAGAAATTCCACCAACGGCAACACTGTTAGTTTGGGACACCTGCCAGGTGTTCCCTGTTTGCAAACACCTTCTTGGGTTTTTGAAACATAGATGATAAAAATCCCGCTGTGTGTCCACCCATCTTTGTGCCCAAGCCTGTCTTCTTCCATTTTTAGGAAGCAAGAATTAGAAGGCAATCCTCTGCTTTACTCAGAGTAGGCAGGGCATTCCAAGCAAGTAGGAAAGAGGTCAACTTTCATCCTACCTTGTATTTAATGGATGGCAAGGCATCTACTAATTTCTGCAAGCCATTATGATTGGCTCCAAGCTGTCAAAGCAAAGATAAGGTTTGGATTCAGATCTAAAGGTTTTGTACCAATAACATCTTTACTCCTTGATAAACTTTAGGACAACAGGGTTTCTGATCTCCTGATCCCACCCATTTCCCCACTAATGGCTTCTCTGAAAGACCACCCAAGAAAAAATCCCTAAATAAACAAAGTCACTGGCTCTCTGCAGAGAAGTTTTTTTATCCGTTGCGCGAAGGAGTTATGGCCAAAGGTGGTCTTCTCCTCCCACTTCCTTCCTACAGGTCTATTTTTGTCTCTATTTACACCTTCCTTCCTGTATCCCAACCTGGACAATTTGTGTATAAAATTGGCCTGATCACCCGATTATATTCTGATGCTATTATTGCAGTATAAACACACACACATCCATGCAAATACACAAAGAAATCAAAACAAACACAGTTACTTAAATGATGCTTCTTGTGTAAGAAAAACGATGACGACAGGTTGGGAGGAATAATAGGAAGACTGCAATTTTTCCACCATCCGTCATACCTTCAAAAAAACGCCGATGACAGCCAAGCCGTTTTCGTCCATCAGAGCTTCCTCGAAACTTCCAAATTTGCAGCAATTCCAGTGAACTAAATGCAGCTGGAAGAAAGAAGGGGAACCGCAAGCCTTTTCAAAGAGGGGGCATCTGGGAAGACGATGCTCTGCACAGCTGTCCACAGGCAGCTCCAGAGACCCACGACGCCCAAGGCGAAGGGCAGTTGCAAGGTGTGAAGCCATTGGGAGTGTTAAGACCCGCGCACCGTTCCTGGGCGCAGAATGGGAAGCCGCTTCCCCAGAGGTTGAAGTATCTCTTGTGGACCACCCCAGGGGGATGGTGGGGGAAGAGCCCATCCTCTCCTTCGCCTTGCGAGCATCCAGACGGATTCTCTCGGGCTCTTCCTCCTCTTACCTCAGCCGGGAAGACCTTGCAGTCCACGGTGTGCTCGGAGCCCCATTCGTTGACGGCTCCCCAGTGAAAATGGAACTGCTTCAGCCGATAGTTGTTCTCCAGGGGGCCTCCCGTTATGACTGTCGTGGAGAAAAGGCATACCTTCAGGGGGATGGGGGTACAGAGGAGGGGTCTGCCTCATTCAGAAGGGGAGCCTGGATTCTGGGCCGCTTGTTAATGGCTTCAAACCGGACCCTTTGGAGCTTACATTATCGTTTTGAGGTTTTGCACTGAAAAATAGTTGGAGTGGATACCGCAGTGCCTAATTTTGATAATGGAAGGGGGGGGGGGACATGAAAAAAAACCTCACTGGGTGTCCGCCTGTAAGGAATCGGGAAGGGGACCTTCATAGAGACAGGCAGAAACGGTTGCTTAGGGAACAGGAGCTGAAACGTGCTTGAAGTCCAAGCAATGAGATAATATTGGGAAGAGTTCAGGCAGATACCTCCACAATTTCATGAAGTATAAGAGGGGGTAAAGACATCCAGCACAATTTGACTTGCAAAACTCTTGTATTAGAGCCTGTAAAGTAGCCTTTATTGAGGAAATCAACTCCCGGTCTGGTCTAGCTAAGTGAGGCTGATACCACCCAATTGTAACTCAAACAAACACTGGCATTTTAGGAGAAAATGTACTTGAGAGGTCACAGATCTCCTCTGCTTTGGTGAATAAGCATCTCTGGACTGGTTCAGAGGTAGCACAAAGATGCTTACATCCCCAGAACTAAAGACAGAGTCTTCATCGATCCATGGTCTTTCAAGAGATATTTCTGACCTCCTGATCAATACCGGTCACCCTAAAACCCAGAAAGATTCTCGGAGCCCAGCAGTCCAAGAGGCTTCTAAGAAAGCCAGGCCTGCAGACGAGCAGAGTGACATTGTCCAGTTCCGTTCATTCAAGATCCTGGACGTGGTTTTTAACAACAGTGTCTTTCGGTGAAAGGTGCGTATTCTGATCTCTTTGCCCAGGCAACATCTCCACAAAGCGCAACAACTGACCTCCGAGGCCAATCCCAGCCAGAGTTTTATAATACGTCCCTTGTTGCTTTGGCAGGGAAACTGGGGGCAGCTCAACCTTCAACTGTCAAAAAGTGACGCTTTGAGCAAAGAAGTCAAATTAAGACTCCCTGGCCTGACATTTTCTCCAACGAGAAGAGAGCCAAGCTGGAAGGGTTACGTTTTTGCAGGCAAATCCATTTTTATCCATTCCAACAGGAGCTGTGTCCGTCAGACAGGATTATATCTTGGGGAATAGAAAAGAGCATCCCGAGTCCTGGAAAATCCTAATACGATTTCTCGACGGCTGGAAGAACCGAAACGGCGTTTCTCCGTTTCCTGTTTTTTTCCCCATCTTGAGATTTTCCAAGAAGGATGGAAAAGGCTGAGCTCGGCCGCCCTCTCGTGGACGCCAAAGGCTGCGCAGAATTCGGAAGCCAAATGCAGCTGTTTACCTTCAGATCTGACCCAGAACCAGGAAAGAACTTGAAATGCAGCCCTCAAGCCACATTCCTGGTGGGTCAAATACCAGAAGTAGATCCCAAGCTTCTAATTAAGGTGGGGGGAAGTCACAACGCGGCGTGGGGGTTTTTGCTGGCTTAAGCCCTTGGCTTAACCTGCAAGGTTTCCATCGTTCGGGGATGAAACTTCAGATTAGCATTTTGGAAAATCTGCTGTGGTCCATGAGCCGCGATGTCCTGCTATTCTACACTTTCTACCCGTTGCCAGATGGCAAGAATACCAGCAACACACATCATCACATATTTGGATATTTCTCCCCTAGCTTTGCTGCCATCCCATGCCTGCTGCCAACCGTCTTTCATCCTGGCTACAAATCTGAGGGCATTTTGCCCGGTATCCTATGTCTATGCCCATTGACTTACCTTCCTGCACTGTCTTTCCTTCTCAACTTTAGCTTTAATCCACTGTTCCTCTTCTCTAATTTTATTTTCCTTGAAGGGCAGAAGCAAGGAGAAAGAAAGAGAGAGAGAGAGAGAGAGAAAGGGACCCCAAAAACTAAAAGAAGGAAACAGCACTAAAAGTAAAGGAGAAAGAAGAGTGAACGTAAGCATTTATATGTTTCTGAAAAACAACAAAAAACACAAAGGAAAAAAGGCTGCGGTAAAGCAGTGTTTCTCAGACTTGGCAACTTTAAGATGTGTGGACTCCAACTCCCAGAATTCCCATTAGCCAGCACAGAATTCTGGGAGCTGAAGTCCACCATCTTAAAGCTGCCAAGTCTGAGAAGCACTCTGGTAGAGCATTCTTGGAAGATTGCAAAGGAAGAACTTGCTTCAGGTTTTCTCCAGAACTTCGAATCTACATAATGCAATTCATCCTGGACTGAGGGAATAAGAGGGGTGAAAGTGTGGATTTAGCGATCCCCAAAAGCAGACGAGCAAATTTATCCCATTTGGGGATAACTCGCCTTGGAAGGCTTTTCCAAGCTGGCCACAGAGAATGCAGAGTCGGTCACACTGTGCCGTTTCTCTTTGCAGGAGCTGAAACACAGCGTGGGAACAGGTGCTGCTGAACTATAACTCCCAAAACCCCAGCCAGCATGAGGGATGCTGGGACTTGTAGTTCAGCAACATCAGGCTACTAAAAATTTGGGATGTGCCACGCATCGGATTCAAAGGCAAAACAATCAAGCTATCCGGAGCCCAGAGCTGCGATGACAGACCGCACGCCCTCGTAGAGACACGGCTGCTTTTAAGGGTTTGCACAGCGATGTTATATTTGCACCCTGTCGGTTCAAACCCAAAGCGTTACCCAGCACTTACAACATTTGCACACTCCTTCTCAAAGCAGCAGTTAAGACCTGAGCGGCCTGACACTGATTCACAGACCGGATTGTTCCCAAGTGTGCTAAGCCATTGAGGGGGTTCCTTTAATTTCTGCCCCAGGCAATCCTGTTCCTGTCTGATGGAAACAGCATAGCTGTAGAGGGGCAGAAGGCATTGTTTAAGTCAACTAATAAAGTTGACCTTTTTTCTTTCTTTAAAAAAAAAAAGAGAGAGAGAAAAATAAAGCGCATGCAAAGCTTAGTCAGGTACAGGATAAAATATTTCCCAAGACCACGAGAGCAGAACCGGCACTGCTTAAAAGGGAGGCCCTATCTTTTTCAGATCCTTTCAGGTGCGTTATTCAGAAAGCTTATCTGTCAGCTGACACAAGGCGATAACCGGCGTTTACATTTCGGTAATAAAGATTGCCAAACACCTTTCTTCGGAGAACGGGCGCTATGCGACCACGCAGATGGCATCTTGTGTTTACGGACGCAAAAGGCCAGGTAAAACCTGAGCAAAGGGTACCAGAGGGGTTGGAAGAGTGCCCCTTCCTTAGAGAAGGATAATTAATTTCCATAATGTTAGCTAGGTTGGAAATGAATTTTAGCAGGCAGAACAAATCTGGGGAACTGTACAGAGAAAGACCCAGCCGCTTGATTAGACACCCCCTTGCTAACTGGGGCACAAGCAACTCCACTCCAAAATATATGATGGTGCAGAATACGCCCCCTACCCGCCCCTAAGCGTGACCATGTCCACTACACCTTTGTGTAGTAGATATGGAGTACACCATGTTTACACCATGTGTACTACACCTTTCAGAGCTATTTGGATTTTAAAATCTTTCTGCTAACTGGCACGAATTCCTTTTCACTGCTTCTGTGTTCAGCCCCTGCGAACTCACCGCACGCCTTAAGTTCAGTTGCTCTTACTTGATTTATCCGCGGTGTCCTCAAACTCAACCAGGAAGGAGTACCCGTTGTTCCACATGTGGAGACAAGTGTCCGGGTCGTAGCGTATTTCCAGGGGTTTCAGGTGAGGGTCGTAAACGCTGTCTCGCCACTGGATATTGATCGGAGACTGGCGGCTGCCTCCCGGGATGGTGATCGGGCTCTGCCAGAGAGGGTGTACTGGAAGGAGAAGGGGGAGACGGTTAGCACCCTTGGCAATTTGAAGAGGGGTGGACTTCAACTCCCAGAATCCCTCAGTCAAGGCGCTTTAAGGAGGAGGACTTCTACTCCCACAGGTCCGGGGATTGGAGTCCACCCCTCTTCAAGTTGCCAAGTTTGAGACTATTGAAGACACATTCCAAGACTTAACAGTTAGGAAGTGAAGAAGGGTTGCTTTAGCTTAAAGCCGTCAAGTTTTCATTCTCCAGGAATCACAGCTCCGGAGGTTGAGGAGAAATTTCAGTTTAGTTTTCAAATGGTGTTGCATTGGAGACCCAGGGAGACACCTGGTGAAATGCTGCACCGATGCCCACACACTTTTTCCGTGCCGCCTCCTTTATTTTGCTAAGCAGGGCACTGACTCACCACGCCTACACAGGATAAAATTCTGCTATGGGCCATTCTCTTCCTTGACGTCTCAATTATCTCCGGGCGCTAAGTTTGATCGGATGAGTTTCGTTCTCTTGTTTTGAAATGAGTCAGTGCCCCGTTAACAAAATAATGGTGGCGGCACCGAAAATCCAGATCCGGCGAACCAGGGCGATGCTTCCCTATTAAAATATCTCCAGGGGTTGAATTGCGGTGCTGCCTAATGGCCGAGTGCCAGAGAAACACCCCATTCCGTTGGGAGGCAGGTCTGTGCAAATAGATTGAATCTGGGATATGGTGAAGGAAGGAGAACAAACCCTGCCCGGAGATGGAGAAAGGCAGGAAGAGAGTTTGGCTTTGGGTTTCCAAACACCCCCAGCAGAAGCAAAGGGAAAGTACTGAGGGCTGGAAAGAGCCTGGGGGGTGGGGGGAGGAGGACCGAAGGCCTGGATG
>JANHFL010001784.1:133263-160609 GCA_032468155.1 Oxyrhabdium leporinum | reverse complement strand
GATGGATGGATGGATGGATGGATGGATGGATGGATGGAGATCTTTTTAATATTATTTGAAGCTAGGGTACAGGTAGTCCTCAAATTATGATAACAATTGAGCCCAACATTTCTGTCGCTAAGTGAAACATTTGTTAAGTGAGTGTGCTCCGTTTTACAGCTTTTCTTGCCACGGTTGCTAAGTGAGTCGCCGCAGTTGTGGGGTTAGTAACATGGTTGTTAAGTGAATCTGGACTCCCCGTTGACTTTGCTCGTCAGAAGGTCACAAAAGGGGAAATCACGTGACCCCAGGGAACTGCAGCCGTCATAAATAGGAACCAGCTGTCCAGCGGCCGAATTTTGATCACGTGACCGTGGGGATGCTGCAACGGTCATAAGTGTGAAAACTGGCCGTAAGTCCCCCTTTTCAGTGCCGTTGTAACTTTGAACGGTCACTGAATGCACCGTTGTGAGTCGAGGGCTCCCTGTGCTAATAAGAGAGACTTTTTGTCAGTGTAGGTTGAGGTCCGTCCAAGGCCCAGCTGAAAGGTTGAAGCGGGTGTTTTGCGCGGATTCCGATTTCCTGATATTTCTGGCAAACACATATATTCCCCGCACTGATTTATTTTTACTTAAGTAAAAGGAAGACACGGGAAAGGGGTTGACTCCAGGATCAACGGTTCCTTCATCTGCCAAGTTCTGTGAATAATGTACCCTTCCCTGACCGAGAAATTTCTAACGACTTTGAGCCAGGGTGCCGCTTCTTATCTGGGGTAAGCGGGACCAGGTCCAGCGTTCGCTTTCGAGCCAGATAAAAGTACAGCCAAGGAGGGAGGATAGGACATTTCCCGCTGTGCTGCCAGAGAATCTAGAATTTCAGCCCATCTTTCCCCTGGGACTTCATGTGGCTTTTTCTCCTTGGGCAATTTACCCGAGGATCTCTCGGGGGCAGAGAACTGGTGTCCGGTGATTAGGGACTGGAGGTGGGCTGTGATGCCGGCCGCCCATCCTTGGGCTGAGCCAGCGCAGGGTGGGCGAAAAGCTCCTTCTCTCCAGCAAGTCAGAAAGAGAGGCTCGGTCTCTCCTTCTCCGTCACCCCGTAATCCAAAGAAACAAACAGTCCATGCTTTGGGGAAAAGCAATAGAGGGGAGCTTGTTTGTTTTCTGTATGGACGGTAGTAGAAAGGGAAGCATTGGGAGTGGGGGGCAGTGGGAGAGCAAGCAGAATTAGGGCGCAATTGTTTAAGACCCAAATGGGGCAGAGATGCAGAAAAACCTTTCTCAGAAGGGCCCAGGAGCAGCCGTACTCTTAACACCCACCTTTAATGTGATGGTGAATCCCTACAAGGATAGAAAGTATGGTAGCCTGGCTCTAGTCCCCTGGGAACCTGCTATCGGTTTAATTCATCAGCGAGAGGGTCTGCTTCATCTGGAACCCATCAGGGTTTCAAATAGCCCAGACTGAGGGCTGCAGCCGAAAACGAATTATGCAAACCTATCAAACTAGAACAAGGGGAAAAAAAAGCAGATTTCTGTTTCTGGTTAACGCAAGATGAACTTCATCCGAAAGCTTGCGGTTTGCAGATGTTGGGAGACTGTGTCTTCTCAGGAGAGCAAAACAGAGCAGCGAAAGCTGGGTGGACCGAAGGGCAGAGCGCAGAGCTTGTAATGCAAAGAAAAAATATCCCCCCCAAAAAATAAAATACAAATATCTGGTTTTCTTGGCCATGCCATTCCCTCAGAAATAAGGTAACACTGGCGGTATTGGTCCCCGGCTTGCTGACTTCAGGATGGGGGAAGCAGACCATCAAGCTGAGGGGTGGGCTGGGGGCTTCAACTCCCAGAACTCCTGAGCCAGCATAGCGTAGCCCCCCCTGCTCGTAAAGGGGCCATACCAGCCCACCCCTCCGCTTGATGGACTTAATGGGGAACGCCTTGGAACTGAGTTGGGCGGCTTGATCTTTGCTAGCAGCCTCTTTCCCTTGATCTGCTTGCTTTCTAGTTCACCCGACAAGCCAGGATTCTTTAAAAGACTTCTCTTAATCTGGCCTCTCAGCTTTCAGCTCACCTAGTGCTTAGGGTCCTGCTGGGTGAATTGCCTGGAATAACCTCGGTGCGTTTCTCATATTGAACGCTAAAATTCGGGGATGCCAATGCGATCGTATTTTCTGGGTAGTCTGCCTGGTGTCTTATTTTTGTATCGGCTCCAGAATATTTATTCCCCTCCAGCAGAGAATTAACTAATAAAAGCTATCGATGCGTGGGCAGCACACTGCCAGGCTCGTATCGCTAATATTAAGCAAGAGCCCGAGTCGAGCGTTAAACCCGGAAACTGCTGAGCTTCCTCCTCGAGGTCCCTCCTGCCTGATGAGCTCTAATGAGAAATGTTAGCTAAGCTAACGAAGCTGCCGGCTTGCCATTTCGAAGCCATAAGACTCACAAGAGCATGAAACGCTTGGATTTTATCACTGCTCCAAAACCAAAGCGCTCCTCACATTCACCGGCTCTCTTCTTTTGATGAAATGCTTCTGCAGCATCCTTTCCCAGCGTTGAGCCGATCTCCAACTTGCTCCCATAAATCAGCGATTCGGGTTACATTAAATGAGAACAAGAACATTGCAAATTAAGTCTGGATACTCCCGCTTGCATATGTTGAAAGTGCCTCGTTTAATACATGCAAAATAACCATTTCGTGTCCGGTGGCCTTGAAAGCTTCAAGCCTGCTTGGGATCTTGCAGAACCATCCATTTCTAATGTCGGAGATTGAATTCTTCGAGTGGTTTCTCTCCAAATTTCTGGGCATATTTTCAAAGGTCCCTAATTTTATTCACTGTGTAGTAGTGATCATCATTTTCAGACTATCCCAGACTTTCTCTGTGACTCAGAATTAGAGGGGATAATGATTTTTCCAGCTGTTGAATTGTACTGCGGAGACACCAAGCACAATTGTGGGAACAGGTTTTTTTCCACTGTCGGTGCTGAAAAGAAAATTATAGTTTGCACTGGGTGCTAAGCTGCCAAGGTACTTGGCGCTGCAGGCTGGACTGATAAAAACAGCGCTTGGTTTCACATGCATAGCAGAGCTCCAGCAACTGACCTCTGTTCTGATGCACCAGATTAAGATTAAGCATATCAACAAGATTTGCACTGCCTTCAGGCCGCATTTGAAAGCCACCCGCAAGGCTTGTCCCCGGATGTCTGAATCGCCAAGAGATTTTATTTGGGCACTAAGCCAGGGGAAATCTGGGGGGCCCTGTCAGTTGGAAATCGGGGACTAACAGACTCTCGGAACAAAGCAGAGAGCGGCCGAAGGGCTTTGAGGGTCGCATCTACGGGGCGCCCTGGCATGAAAAACAGCGGCGACTGGCTGGTTTAGGACTCTAGAAGTCAAGCATGATCTTCGTCCATTCCTTGGCCAGTTGCCCCAAAGGAGGAAAATGGTCTCGCTCCAATAGTATCTCCTCTGCAAACATTTTCTCTTCTCTCCTGGAACGGCTATACTTTGCCTTCGGTTTCAAGAAGCTCTCCATGAATCCGTTCAGCCTTGCCATTTGCAGACAACCAATTGACCCATTTTAAGGACAAGGATAGGCGGGTGGCTTCTGCAGGCAAGAGCCCTCTTGAACCCAGGCAGTCTGGAAGACCCTCTGTCAGTCAGTCAATAAAATTGCAAGACGTAGCACGCCGTTCCTAGAAAGGCAAAGAGTACGAAGCAGATAACACCCCACCCCCACCCCCCTTTTCTGACAGTTTTCAGCCGTTTTCCTTTAAAGAAGGTTCTCTAATAGCCACAGCCGGGAGTTCAATCCTGACTAAGTCAAGGCTGACCCGTCCTTCCGAGGTCGGTAAAAGGAGGACCCAGACGGTTGGCGGCAAGAGGCTGACTCTGTCAACCGCTTGGAGGGGGCTGTCAAAGCGGCAAAAAGTCTAAGCGCTGTTGCTTCTTTTCTTTTTGTTCCAGGTCACCTTTTCTATAAATTCGGCATCACGGAGTCCGACTGGTACCGGATTAAACAGAGCATAGACTCCAAGTGCCGGACAGCCTGGCGCCGAAAACAGCGAGGCCAAAGTCTGGCTGTAAAAAGTTTTTCGCGACGGACACCCTCTTCTTCCTCGTACAGCGGCTCAGGTAATTAACAGCCAACCCCCTTTTCCCATCCAGATGAAGCCAGCTTAGCGGTCTTCTTGTTTTGGGGTCATGTTTTTAAATAGTCGTTTTTCTTTTCTCTGTAGTCGCCGCTTATCTAAACAGGAGTAATTTGCACTGCTCTTCAACCAGCCATCTATGTGCTTGGGAGTTTTCTTCTCAAACCTCTTCGGGATTATTCTTTCTGAACTGGAGCGGATTAATTTAAACCATAGATCAGTTGTACTGATCAAAATCTGTGATTTTCACTTTTTAAATAGCAGTGAAATCAATCCTCCCCCCCCCTCCCCGCCCTTCTTTTCTTCCTAATTTGGTTTTCAGTGAAAGGTGTGGGGCGTATTTTAAAGATGGCCTGAAACTGGAGAATTTCGTATTTGTCAACACTTGGAACCAGGATAGAGTTCAAAGGAGCTACTAGTTTATTTCCTGCTACTTACTCACAAGACTGTACTAACAGTCAAGGCAAATTGGCGCCAGATAAGAGCCAGAGGACTTCAAGGAGGGATGGCCTTTGGTCTCTTACGGGTGGAGAGATTCCAAACTGATACTGCACTTGACTCCACCCCCAGACTTAGCCTGGTCATCCCCTACAATACCTAGATGTTAACTTGGACAGACCCCGTAGTCGGCGTAGGGGATCCTGGACCAAACACCCCAGCGACCGCACTCCCAGGAGGGCTGTTCTGTGGGTCGCAGGGCTTGCCCTCTGATTTAGTCCACCCTGGATCCCAATTTGCCTGCCTTTAGTGAGCCAGTAAGGTTGCCCCCGTTCTGTCTGCCCCTTTCTTTTATCCTCTTCCAGCATTTATCTTCCCGCCGGTTAGACTGAACTTGATGTGACCGGTTTGGACAGGGAGGAAGAACGGTTTAATCAGAAATATTTTGGAAATCTCACTCAGCCTTGGAAATGAGCTTGCAGGAGAACAAAAGAGCTGGTTGAGGTCCAGTCCACAGAGCAAACAAAATGCATGCATATGAGCAATAAATGAAAAATACTTATCCCAGAGCACGCCTTTGATGTGGACTGGGACTCAGCCAAGTGGGTCTCTTGCCATGGGATTCGGGATCTTTCGTTCTCCTGTCGTGTCAAGGGAGCTTCCCTCCTTTCCTAGCGAAACGCCACATTTGGAGCCGCCTGTCCCTGTTGAGCAGCTGCAGGGAAACACCAGAGAAATGCCTGTGCCGACACCGGAACCTCGGGCGGGTTTCGTCCCCGAAGGGATCCGCGCTTGAAGGGGTTGAAATGAAGGGGGCAAACGTCAAGAGTTCCGTCTCGGAACCCTGAGAGCAGCTGTGGCCCTCAGCCCACATTCGAGGAGTCAGGAGCGGATCTCAGACCGCTGACTCTGCTGTCGTTGCTATCTTTTTCCTGTGTTATTTTCAACATTCCCAAATTCTCCGAAAGCCCCAGCCTTAGCCTGTTTCTCTTTTACCGGCCGAAGTCTAGTCCTTTGGCCTGCCAACCCCTCTGTCTCCCATACAAATTGAGCACATGGAGAGAAGGAGGTAATGCGATAAGGCCAGCCTCAGGTTTTGCCCCAGCCCAAGATTTTGTTGGAGGCATGAGGCTGGGCCTCTAGAAAGAGTGCAGAGAAGAGCAACAAAGATGATTAGGGGATAGGAGACCAAACCGTATGATGAAAGGTCGAGGGAACTGGGTGTGTCTAGTCCATCAAAGAGAAGCATTAGGGGAAACACGATAGCAGCCTTCCAGCACTCGAGGGGCTGACGCAGAGAAGAGGGGGTCAGCCTAATATCTAAAGCACCAGAGGGTAGGGCAAGAAGTGATGGGTGGAAGCTTGTCAGGAGGAGATCCAACCTAGAATTAAGAAGAAATTTCCTTCTCCATTTACGGTAGTTATTCTCTCATTTTAGAACCAGAGTTCACTGAGCAATAGTTTGATTATTCTGCACCTACCCAGAAGGAATAATGCTACAAATTATAAAAATTATTAAATGCACCAGCATTAGGGCACGAGGCTGATTTTTTTGGGACGTTGGCTTAATTAAACGAAGGTTTCCTACAGAATAACTGTTTAACCCATGCTCAACTCATGGTCCTCCTTGAGTTATAAATTCTCTAACACCTCAATGTTATTCTTTTTTTTAAAAAAAAAGAAGGTTAAATTGTTGGCATTCTACATCTCTGGGTGTATCTTTCTCTCACACAGTTATCTTCTGTTTATATTAAAATAATGCATGAACAGCTCTTATTTTTTAAAGGTGGTGTTGCATCTGGCGGTTATCTCTGAATGATAGATGATGATTTTGGGGTTTAGATCCTACCAAATCCTTTTCTTCCCCTTCCTATCTGAGGTCATGACACCGCAGCCAGATGCTGAAAAATTCTGTTTATAGGCAAACTTGCTTCTCGGGAGAGGTCGTTGTTGGACGCATGACATTTGTGTGAGTGTTATGTTTGTGGTATTCAGCAGTCCCTCTGTTAACTTGGCAGATGTATAAATAGCTTTTTAACATCTGTAAGGAAGCAGCTGGTCAGTGACAAACACGAGCCTGTGTTGTTGCACTACAAACAATGCGCAGGGTTGCTCCCATGTCATTACTCAAAAGCATCCGTCCGTCCATCCATCCCTGGGACTGTTTTGATCAGTAGGCACTCCGGGGACTATTTTTCTAATTGAAGTTGGATCGGTTTGCTTCCTAGGCTCGTGAGCTAAAGTAGCGTGAACCCGGGGAAGGGGAAGGTTGCTGGATATTGAAAGCCATTGCTTTTTTCTTTCAATTGCTTTGGTTCACAAGCACAAGCATCAAAATAAGAAGAAAGGCATCAGAAAATGGAAAATTGGCAGTGTTGACACAAAGCATTTTAAAACTGTGTGGCAGAAATGTAATCGCCCGCCTGTCCATCAAGGAAAGCTTTGCATTGCTGGTGCTTTGTATGCCTTTCCTTGTGCGTGTTCAGTCCCAAAATGCCACACACATCATTCCAACTCATTCACATATGGGTTTCGGCCACGTGACATGCAACGTCGGATTGGGTCTGTGGCATCCATCACTCTAAGGTCCTGTCCCTCCCTGGCATATTTGAACAAAAGCGCACAACCCAAAACTAGGCAGGCAAAGTTACAGGAACTGCTTCTGGTGACTTTCAGTTGGACATTTTTTTTAAAAAAATAGTAAGAATCAGACAAGGAGATGTGTGGATGGACTCTCAAAGCTTATTCTTCTGTGGAATATCAAGGCTTTGAAAATCTAGGAGGACCATATTTGAAAGAAAATGAGAGAATTGTATGTTACAATAGACCACTTTAAGTAGCTCATGCTTTGCAAATGAGGTCTTATTAAGCCTCGCCTTCTTTTTCCCCTTTATTTTATCTAGCTATTCCAATAAATGGATTCTTTAAAAATGATAGTTCTTTGAAGAATTAGGCACTTTCTTGATCCCCTGAATTCAGTTCTGTTCGTGTTCTTTGGTCCTCGGTTGCAGAATGAGGGGAGACAAATAATATTCAAAATGATAGATTTGGACCTCCAGATTAACTGTCAGTTTCTAGAAAACATTTGAACAGCACATTGGAAAAATGAAGTCACAATTGGATGGATTCAAGGTAATCAGTGAGCTCAAAAGGAAGGTTAGGGCCGAGGGGGAAAGTCCTGCTTTCCCAGTTGGAAACTTTGCTAATTAACCTGGAACCATTTCTAGGTTAATAAAACAAAGTTTTGTGGGTTTTTTTTTTTGGGGGGGGAATCAGCTTCTGCCATGGAGTTATAAGATACGTGTACATCTCTCACGCACACAGATACAAAACACATCTTCCCTTCTAAAAGATGTTGCCGATGTTATCACTGGATTTCAGTAACACTGCAGATTATCATTTAATAATTAAATAACCTAAGAAAGGTTCACTCTTTGTTTTTTTTATAATAAACGATGGATCCCGTCTGTCGCTTATGACAGGGCCTTCCCTGCCTCGCCCGCCCTGGGGCCACTTCTCCTCTCAGAATGCTTCAAGGGGCAGAAATCGAAGCTGGACGTTGGGTGTTTTCAGAGGTGGGGAGCTTAAACCCCGTGAACTTCTCTTTGTTTTGCAGAGAGCACGCAGGGCACAGTGTCAGCCCCCAGTGAAATTCAGGCCAACCAACCCCAGGCGCTTCATTATGCTTTGGCCAACGCCCAGCAAGTCCAGATTCACCAGATAGGAGAGGACGGCCAAGTGCAAGTAGTAAGTATTCATTCTTGACCGACCCTTCGGTGCTCTACAACTGCTTTCTGTGCGCACAGTTCAGACTCGGTTTTTTCCTTGGTTCCCAAAGTACGATTTCCCGAGGTTCGTGTAATTAAGGCATGTCCGTATGTGTTTTGGAAAAATCCGTTTTCTGGCGTGGTCCTTGATGCTGTGTGTGGTGTATGCGTCTAAAAGTATAACGTCGAAGTCAGCCTCTGCAGTCACCACATATGCAGGCATGAATTTGCATGCCGATCATTGCTTTCCACTGTCCCGTTCCGTGCAGGATGCAGTCTTGATGGATTATACATAAAGCCTCTCCCTAGCAATACTAGCAATCCATCTGCCCTCATTTTTTTTCCAGAGCGCTTTCTGAAGAATTTTTGGGACATCTGTTAGCTGAATTTCTTCCATGTGTATATGGTTAAATTTGTGTACATAAGCCTGGTTTATAAACATTGGCATTAAATTCTTTTCTTTAAAAAGTTTAAGTAAAGTTAACACTTTGACCCCAAAAGATACAGAAGGCAGGAAGTTTAAACAAGAAGTGTGGCACTTCTGCTGTTACTCGGGCTTTTCTTAAAAGGGCATGGAAAAGCTAGAATTGGGTTCCATAAAAACAAAAGCTCTGGATCGGTTGCATTTGAGCTTATATGTTTGTTCTGGAAATGCACACAATGCAAAAACCTGTCTTAACATTCAAGCCAGTATAATTCATCCATTTGTACATACGAAGGATTCCTTCTGAAAATTAGTTGATTTTCTATCTGCTCAAGACAACCAACAAAACTCAAACGAGGCTTTTTGCCCCAGCTCAGGACTTATTTTTAATCCAGCCCCCTTCAAAGTCTGGGTCAGACACCTTCCTGATTACTCCACTCTTGCTTCCGTTCCACATCTATGCAGAGAAGATAGAGTCGCTTTCCAGAGCTTCCTTGGGGGGCGAGGTAAAAGGAAGCACCTTGAAAGATCTAAGAACATTTGATGATATATCAGGTGAAACCAAAGGAAAAGACCCAGCTATTTTGGGTTCTGTATCGTTCCACAGAGATGCAGCAGCTGGCAAGACACCCAGTAACCAACTAGACACATCTGGAAAGTCCAGCATCTAAAGAGACAGTGATGACTTTTTTATTCATTCATTCGCTTCCCCAACTCGCATCCAACAATCTGGGCAAAACTCTTTGCCACTGCTGTTCCACAGCAATTCCTATTTAGGACCATTTTTGGGGTTATGTTTTCCCATTTAATATTTCATGTTTTAAATTGCAGGTAGTTCAGCTTGTGTACATGGAACGTATGTGTTTATGGGATGGAAAGGGAAACATAGGTAGAAGAACTTGCCTTTTCTAGCTGCACTGGAAGAATTCCCTTAGTTTGCAAACAACCTAATCCCCTCTTTTTTTAAAACCAAAGCAGGCCATTGTGCCAGCCGTTCTCTAAAAGCTGATGAGGATTTGGTGTTTGGAAGGGAAGGCAACTTGCTTATAATTTCAGCCAGGATTGGCTCTGTGGCCTTATTTTGCATACAGCTCCTATTGTCATTTGGATATTTGGTCCTGCTGTTTCCCCACTATAAATAGACAGTTTCCTTCCAAAGGAAATGAAACTATTTCAAATAGGAGGATCAGTATTTCTTTGAAATTCATGTGAAATTTTTAGTGCTTTATAGGAAAAAGAAGGTCTTTGACAGACTTCCTCGTGGATATATTTAATCTTGGGCTCCTACTCAGCAGCACGAAAATGAGCCCAAAAGAACTGTAGCTTGTGGGCCAGCAAGTAAAGTTCCATCAGAGCCTGGGCGTAATTCCCCCTTACCTTAACCTTAACCTGAACCGTACACACCCAGCAGAGAAAAAGGTCTGGCACGATAGCAGTATCCCAATATTTGAGGGGCTGCCCCAAAGAAGACGGGGAGGTTAACCTATTCTCCAAAACGCCTGAAGGCAGGAGAAGAAGCAACAGATGGAAACTAATCAAGGAGAGAAGCAACCTGGAATTAAGGAGAAACTTCCTAAGAATGAGGACAGTTTGCTTTCAGAAGTTGTGGGTGTCCAACACTGGAGGTTTTTAAGAAAAGACTGGACAGCCATCTATCTGAAATGGCATAGGGCCTCCTGCTCGAGCAGAGGGTTGGGCTAGAAGACCTCCAAGGTCCCTTCCAGCTCTGTTCTGATTGATTGAAAGATCTGAGGATCCAGGGGGCCGATTTGAGGTCAGTTTTAGACTAAAATCTGAAAGAAGGGGGCAGCGGGTCCTAACTTCAGGGGCATTTTGTTTTTCAAAATAGCCCTTGCCACAAAAAACATCGACTGTTGAGGTTAAGCCCATCTATGGCAGTACTTG
Source organism: Oxyrhabdium leporinum (assembly GCA_032468155.1). Taxonomy (NCBI): domain Eukaryota; kingdom Metazoa; phylum Chordata; class Lepidosauria; order Squamata; family Cyclocoridae; genus Oxyrhabdium; species Oxyrhabdium leporinum. Next base: position 149,951 of record JANHFL010001784.1, on the reverse strand, counting down.
CCCAAAGTGTCCCATGGAAACCCTGAACATGATTGGAATTGGTTTTCTAGTCCAACCACCTGCTCAAGCAGGAGAAAACCCTGTAACATTTCAGACAAAGGGCTGTCCAGTCTCTTCTCGAAAACCTCCATTGATGGAGCACCCACAACGTCTGGAGGGAAACTGTTCCACTGTTTAGTTGGTCTCACTGTCAGGAAGTTTCTGCTCAGTTCCAGGTTGCTTCCCTCCTTGATTAGTTTCCATCCGTTGCTTCTTCTCCTGCCTTCAGATGCTTTGGAGAATAGCTGGACCCCCTCTTCTTCTTTGTGGTCGCCTCTCAGATATTGGAAGACTGCTGTCATGTCATCCCCAGTCCTTCTTTTCATTCTTTTTTCTTTTCAGGAAGGTTTCAAGCTATGTCCAAGTGGATATTTTCCAGCAGTATAGCAGGAGGACAACTGTAGTTCTCTACAAACATGATGATTATACGTTTCCTCTTACCTCCAGAGTTAGGAAATCCCCGGATACCAAGAACAGTAAAAGAAAAAAAAAAACATTACAAGTAAACAAACTTGGAAAGCTAATTGTGCACCTCCCTGAAGTGAGCTTTCCTTCTCTTTTCGCAAGAAACGATGCCAGGGTGTAGGAAGAAATGCTGGCTTCTTTGTGCCTGCTTCTCCCACCGCTGAGCAATATTGTTTTAAGTTGGCAGTATTCATAAGGTTTTGACTAATGCTTCTCATGTTTCTTCTTTCTTTCTTTTTTTTTCAAATTCATGGATCCCACAGGGTCATCTCCACATAGCACAGGTGCCACAAGGAGAGCAGGTCCAGATCACACAGGACAGCGAGGTGAGGCTTCAACACACTGATGTGGAAGGAGCAAACTTTGTCTGGAGCCCTGTGTCTTCCATGTGGCTGGAAAAGAGAAGAGGCATTAAGTGGAATGCGTAATGCCGTAAGGAACAGCGGCGCCCTCCTCTTCGCCTCTTGGGCCACATAGGGAGAAGAAAATGTACCATGTTGTTGGTTTGAGCTCTGAGCTTGGCAGTTTGGTTGCAATCAAACTGCTGAAGCTCAGAGCTCAAACCAGCAACATGACTACCAACCCAAGCTGCTAATATTCAAAGACATTTCAGAAGAAAATGTACCAGGGTACAAATCCATCTGCAGTTCCTAGCTAATTTTAAATTAGAGTAGGATGGTGGCCTATGTGTCAAAGGCAAATCCAGGCTTACCTATTGGGCTGTGCACATTTTATAATGTGTAGCAGGGGCATGCTTTCCTGCCTAAATGTATTATTTCTGCCGAGGTATATTACAGGCAGTCCTCAAGGTGCAACTGGTAGCTTAAAGACTGTATGAAGCTATGACGGATTCCAAAACTTACACCCTGCCCTTGAAATTGCAACTGCCACATCACCCTCCACAGTCATGTGGTTGCATTTTGGGCACTTGGCAATCAGTTCACATTTACAACTGGTTGCAGCGTCCCACATTCGAGCGATCACATTTTGCAATCGTTTTTGCCCCTTTGCAGCAGAAAAACAGCAACCACAACAATAAAATGCCCATGGATAAAATGGATTTGCACTTAGGACCATGTGGCTTGCTTAGCAACCACCGTAACCTGATTAACGGCCGTGGTAAAAGGATTGTAAAATTGAGTCCGGTCATGTGGTGCCCCAACTTACGATTGCAATGACTTACTGTGTAACTAAAATTCCAATCCCAATTGTGGCTGTAAGTTGAGGACTGCCTGTATTTCTCCCTGGAAGCTAATCTGTGTGTTTTGCTTAAAGATAAAATGGGAGAAGAAGAAATGTCAGAACAGGAATTCATGTCACACAATTTCAAACTCTGCCTGCGGTTGCAGACAAGCTAACCAGAGTGGCTGAGAATCTCCTGGTGTTCAGGAAAGGCGAAAGCAAGGAATGCAAATTGCAGGAAGAAACGGCTGTCTTTGCACAGCCCTATGACTTCAGAGGGAGTAACCTTGGATGTGAAGGGAAGCAGGATCAGGTCCATCTTTTGTCCAATTAGATAGATAACATCTGGATAGGAGGTAATTCCAATTTATAGTCTCTTGGATGGAGCCAAAGTAGTTGTTGACAGCCTTATGTTTATAGCAAATATGAAAATTGGATCCTCTTATAACTTCCCTTCGCATCTTCTATGTGAATATTCTTTATACGAAATTATTTTTTCTATAATTAAGGTTTCAGAGAGATATTACTAGTTACAAATGAAACAGATTTTTTTCATGCTTTGTTCATACTTCTAGACTCAGGAGCTTCTCCAAGATTGGCCACAACGATCAAAATATTTGGAAACCGATACCTTTGTCGTTGCTTAACGGCATTTTTGTTTGTCTCTGAGTCTGAACTGTGATAAAAGAAAAGACTGTCAATGGAAATACCAGCATTCAAGTTTGCAGATATTGTAACCATTCAGAAAGTTGGATTCTGGAATGGCCAAAAGGACATCCTGTTGCTCTGCTAATTTTAGGCTGGGAGAGATTTGGAATTCAGGAATGTCTCCGCATTTGCAAATCAGATAGATTGCTAGCGTGTAAAAAGCCTGTCCTGTTTATTGTTTATCAAGTTTCAAATTTTTCCTCCAGGAGCCCTTTCATGTCAGAGGCAGTAGAAGTCCTCTCCTTTTTCTCCTCCACTAAAGGTCTTGGCATAGAAAGAGAGAGAAAAAAAAAGGGGGGGAGAATTGGAGAGTTGTCTTGAATATACCAACACAGCTCTAATTAACATTGCAAAAGCATAATTTTCTTTATAGGAGCAGAACTTTCGTTTTGGGTGAAAAAACACGGCTTGCATTAAAGAAGTCTCTATGGAGGTTCTCAGCCATCCAGGCCATAGTTCTCCCAAACGGGCTTTTTCAAAAGACCACCCGATTTTCTTGATTTTTCTTGAAGGTGTTTCGCTTCTCATCCCGGAAGCTTCTTCAGTTGCGTTAAATAATAAACAAACAGGTGTCTTTCTTTCGCAGGGTAACTTGCAGATCCACCAGGTTCACGTTGGGCAAGACGGCCAGGTAAGGGCTCCCGCTCTCTTTCTAACGTTTCGTCTCCGCTGCCGCTGGTGAAGGCGAACCATCCGATTCTTGCAATTTCCTAAAACTGGGCAGAATAGAAACTGTTGTTGTTGCTGTTGATGTTGTTGTTGTTATTTTTGGAAGAGTTATGAGTTAAGCTGATTTTCTGGCAAGCATGCTTCCCTTCATATCCTTGTGTGTGTTTACCTTAAATTTCGTTGAGTTTTGGCTGCCTTGTCATTGTTTCTAACTTGCTCTTTCCTTATCCGACACTGTCGGAGTGGACACGTGTGGTCCAGAAATGTGCAGACATGGAGATTTCGCAGATAACGGGCACACGACTTCATCGCTGTGAGAAAGAGACCTTTCCCACCCCCTCCCAGGAACTGTGCACGCTTTCTCTCTTAGGCAGATGGCGATACAGTTCAGAGGGCGGATCGAGAGACCCTCTGCTTATGCTCAGACGCCCCCACCCTGGCTTCAAAAGCAGTTCGCCTCTGGCTTTCGTTGTAACATCTCCGGGCGGAATTCACCTTTTGGCCAATGACCGCCTGGGGAAGTTTCTCTTCTGCCTTCTTGTCCTACGACAACACATCCGTTACGATGGGCTCTAGGTTTGTTACGGACTCGTAAGCAGGGTTATCTAGTGGTTTGTATTCTACCTGTGTTATTTTCACAAAGGGCAGAGACCATCTCCAACACACCTTCCACCTATTTTCCCCACAACCACCACCCTACGAGGTGAGTTGGGACTAAGAATGACCGGCCCAAGGTCACCCAGCTGGCTTTCATGCCTCAGGCAGGACTAGAGCTCCCAGTCTCCCGGTCTCTAGGGTGCCTTAACCATTGGACCAAACGGGCGCTCTTCCTGCATCTCTCCCGAACTTCAGCCTTTGACCTCCGCGGTGCACTTGGGTGCCAGGGGTTCTGTCTCTTCCTCCTTCCCTTTGCCTTCTTGACTGTTTGTCTGGGTGGCTCTCTTGGATCGACGTCTGGTTTTTCTGGCAGGCGAGACCCTGGTAGTGATAGAGTAACTCTCCACATGGGTTCTATTAGCTCGACGTCTCGTGTTTCAGGCCGCGTTTAATAGGAAGGTCAAAATGTAGAAAGAATTAAACTTTCTGTTTGAACCGATGTCGATGACGAGAGTCCCCAGAATGATGGGGGGGGGGGGATGGCTTCTGCTGGCAATAGAGGGAGATTCTCAGCTGGCCGCTTCTCCTCTCCTCCGAGTTCCCGCTCTTCTCCTCCTGCAGCTCTGCCTCTAAAGCAGCGTTTCTCAACCTCGGCAACTCGAAGAGGCATGTGCTGGCTGGGGAATTCTGGGAGTCGAAATCCATCCCTCTTCCAGTTGCCGAGGTTGACATTTCTGCATGTTGCTCATTATCTACTTCCGGTTTTCGGCAAAAACCGCAACGGCCAACCTCCGGCCTTCGTTTAAGGCTGTAAAATCTCACCGGTCTTGTGACCGACCCGATTGCGATGCTCATCGCGACCTAGGGGCGTAACGGACGGGCTCCGTGATGGTGGCACGTCGAGCGCTTGTCCACGTGGTGTTTTCCAGTTGGCTTTAATGGATTTAGTTCGAGATGGGCGGCCCCAAACATAACAGCCGCCGCCTCTTCTTGGGAACCTTGGCTTGTTTCGGGGAATCTTGGCTTGTTTCGTTTCGGCTGCTTCTCTTCCCAGGGTCTGCTGTCCACAGATTGCTGGAAGTTGGTTTGTGAACAACGCCTCGACTTACGGCCATTCGTTTCGTGTTCAAAGTTACAACTGGAAAAAAAGTGACTTACGGTTGTTTTTTTAGCCTTATAACCATTGCAGCATCCCCCCCATGGTCACGTGATCAGAATTCGGATGCTTGACAACTGACTCACATGTATGACGGTCGCAGTGTGATCCCCTGGGTCACTTGACCCCCTTTTGTGACCTTCTGACCAGCGAAGTCAATGGGGAAGCCGGATTCACTTAACGACCGTGTCACTAACCTAACTGCAAGGGACACCTTCCATGTTAAGGAATCACTTAACGAGGGCGAGAAAAGCCGTGAAATGGGGCAAAACTCACTTGACAGATTTCTCACTTAGCAACAGAAATTCCGGGCTCAGTTGTGGTCGTAAGTCAAGGATTATCTGCAGTGTGTCCCAGTGACCACGCCGCTCTGTTGGGAGCATCCCTGCTCACTTCTGAACGTTACAGGACAATCTTCTACATTTTAGGGAAAGGCAAACAAAAAGACAACCCAAAGTAATTGCCCCCCCCAAAAAAAGATTCCTGATATCCCCATCGCTGCCCAAATCATTTTAATGTGTGTTTATTTCTAATTAGCTCGTGCCAAGAGGCGAACGTGCTTGTTTATGCAGAGGCCCAATTTTTCACGGGAAATCTCCCCCCGAGCCAACTTCCATATGCGTTTTCTGTGACAAGGATCCCCTTTCTTCCTTCCAGCCTGTCTATCGCCTTTGATTAGCATTGTCAGAATCCGTCGAATTGACCGGGGTCCGGTTGAGATCTGGCATGACCCCAAAGTCATGGGCTTGTTGCAGTTAGCCCGGGGGTGGGGAAGGGGAGAGAAAAAAAAACCCCATTGCAGCTTGAGCGTTTTTTGAAAAGAGATTTGGCTGATGTGAAGGACTGATAAAAGTTCAAGCAGTGCATGGAGTCGGAATAGTTTTTGGGTTCAGAAAGAAAGGAGGGAAAAGCAACCAGACTTCTTTTTTCAAATTGAAATGGCGTTCCAGATGCCAATATCTGTTTTATTCTTCTGTTTACGCAATAGCGTACGGCTGTCGGATTTAAATCGAACATCCTACAGGGATTATTTTTGTTTTTTTACAAAAAGCCCCAGTGATGAATACGAACGTAGAGGCCTCCGCGTGGCGATCCTTGGCGCAAGGACGCTCTGTGTTTACTCTATCCGTATTTAATTCAAGATCGGTACACTCCACCCCAAACTTCTTCAACCAGAGAGTATCTGATTAGCAGGGTTGAGTCGGCTTTCCCCCCCTGTCCAGTGAGGTAATCTTGACCTCTGGTCGTGTAAGACACTCAAAACATACAGGGCCTTTCCGAGAAGTGTTAGGTTACAGCCAGGGCTTTAGCAGTTCAAACTTTGCAGCTTAAAAACCACTTATAAATAATGAAGTTGGAGGAGGGACATGTATAGGGGAAGATTCCTGCACTGAGTATTCGGGAGGATAGTGTCCAAGAATGATAGGAATACATCATTCTATTTTTATGTCCTAAAGTCGACCGTCCTCTTACTCTACCACGTTTCAGTAGTGTGTAGACAACCGTTTCCCAAACTGGGAAAACTTAAGTTATCTTTTAAGATGGCAGCCTTGGTGGACTGCACTCATTCCAACAAACACCCAAAGAAAATTATGCTGAGACCCAATATATTAAATATATCTGTCCAAATGCCTTATTGGTGGGGCAATGAAGAAAAAGAATAGCATACATCTGCGGCTAAATGTGTCTGTAAGAGAATGGTGAAGTTGATCGATGTGCAAATATGGTGGCTTTCATTCTCTTTCCTGACAGGGTATGTTTGGTTTCCTATCAAGACGGAGGGGCAATAGTCATATCTTAACCCTCTGCAGTGCAATCAAACGATAATATTTCTTTACGTTTCATCCGGACCTCTGGACCAAATCTTTGGGTCTAATATAGACATGAGGTCCAACTGAGGACGCTGCTGGAAAAAAAAGAATCTGTCTGAGATTTTGAGAGAAGGCAGAGGGAACCAGGAAGACGAACCCCGGACCTCTTCTGATCTTTCGGGGTAAGCTAATGCATATTCTGAGGACATTCGGGAGGGGATTTTTTCTGCCACACCACTGAGAGAGACGGACTCTTTCTTTCGTGTTATACTTCTGCAGCAGCTGCGCCATGCACTCCTCTTCTCTTGTAGGACATCTGCTTTCAATAATTGAGACTCAGAAACAAACAAGACTGTTAGAAGAACAACAAAGCCAACCACTAAACTCTATACCCTGGAAATCCAAAAGTTCTTCTTCTTCTTTTTTGTTTTGAAGCGCCAAAGCAGAGAAATTAGTATCAATAGAACTACAAGCAGGTCTTGGTGGATATGGCTGATCTTCACCCATCAGCCTCAGCCAACATCGTCATTAGTCTAAGATGGATGAGAGTGTTAAGTGGCAAGTAGGCTGAAATGTATTAAAGAGGGGACATTTTTGGTAAGATGGAATAGATGCTTCCAGTTCCAGATATCGACAGTTGCCTTCTGTTTTTACGATATCAACCATATTGTTCTTACTTCTCGGTTTTTCTTCCACCAAAACCTTTTCAATGAGGATTAAGGATTCGTGTGACAGAGTGTTTCTATTGCTCTTTGACACCTGACTGGTAGCATATTCTCATCAGTCCCCTTTGTGTACTAAAAATCACCAACAGGTTCTAGTTTGAATCAGAATCAGAATCAGAATAGAGCTGGTAGGGACCTTGGAGGCCTTCTAGTCCAACCCCCTGCTCAAACAGCAGACCCTATACAGTTCCAGACAGATTCTTCTCCCATTTCTTCTTAAAGACCTCCATTGATGGAGCACCCACAACTCCTGGAGGCAAGTCGTTCCGCTGGTTAATTGTTCTCAATGTTAGGAAGTCTCTCCTTACACCTAGGTTGCTTCTCTCCTTGATGAGTTTCCATCCGTTGCTTCTTCTCCTGCCTTCTTTGGTGCTTTGGAAAATAAGTTGACACCACACACACACACACACACACACACCGTTTGTGGCAGCCTCTCAAATAGTGGAATATAGTAAGTGTTTTTTGTAACATTTTTTCACAAAGTGAAAAAAACTCAGTTATCTTCTATTATTAACATTTAAGCACACTTTAAATCTTAATTACTTCTTAATACTTCTAAATAAACATGACCATGTTTTGAGAAACTATGATTTTTGTTTTCATCCTTTCTCCCTGTATAACCTTCCTACTTTCATTCCTTGGTAACTTTTTGATGCCATAAAGATGTTAAATACAGTTACTACATTTTCTAACTCGTGAAATCTATTCCTCAAAGGTTATCTAGCCTCAAGCCTTCTAGGAAGGCAGAACGAAGCCATAATTCATTGTGGTGTCCCCTCAAATGTTTTTTACTAAAGTATCTGTCACCCCCAGGGCAAAGATCTCTAATATTTCTTTTGAGATATGTACGTATAGAAGATACATATGGGACAGATTTTATTTTTTAATGCACAAGAAAGCTTCCTGTGTTTTTACTTGTGCCCTGGAGAACCCCTGCTGCCTTTGATGCACGTAGCTAATTCCATAAAAAGCATTCACCCCTATCTATCTAACGAGCCGCGGTGGCGCAGAGGTTAGAATGCAGTATTGCAGGCTAATTCTGCTGACTGCCGTTTGGCAGTTCGATCCTGACCAGCTCAAGGTTGACTCAGCCTTCCATCCTGGTGGGTAAAATGAGGACCCAGATTGTTGGGGGCAAGAGGCTGACTCTTGAAACCTCTTAGAGAGGGCTGTGAAGTGGCATATAAGTCTAGGGGCTGCTGCTATTGCTATCTTTCAGGTGGCTGAATTGGGTGAACTTCCCGAGTGACAAAGGCCACGGAGTATTCTGGGCTGGCAGAATAAATAACTTTTTGGAAAGGGATCATCATTTGTTAATTCATTTGTTCATTTGGGGGGCATTGTACTGAGAGGTTGTATCGGTCCATAGAAATCCCATTCACACAACCAGGAATGTTAAGAGTACTTTGAAGCGTCTCTTCTTTATACGAAGTGTATTCCGTCCTTTCTTCGCTCACACCTTGTTTTAATATTGCTGTGGACTTAATAAGGTGAGATGCGATAAGGCACAGTCATTTTTTTCAATGAATGGAGACTCATTTTCTTTGCTTTCCAAAGTGCTTTTCTCAGCCCAGGTTCCATCTCTTTACAAATGTGTGCATGTAATAAAAACTCCCCTTTTATCATAAAAACCGTCCGTTTGTATTTTTCTTGGGGAAATCTCTAAGTTATCTTTTATGCGTGCTGGCAGAATTTTCTCATTCTTGAATGTTAATCATTTGTGAGGATCAGATGATCATTACCCTCAGCACTTTTCAGTAATGAGGTGCAGCTCCTCTGCCTTTTGCCCAAAAGACCGAACTCTCTCAACTTCTGAATCTGCCCCTCCCTTTTGAGCTACCTTTGCAGCTGACCCTATGCTTTCCCGTGCGGTTAGTGATTCCGCCTCTTTCCCCACTTTCTCCACATGAGCACATGTTGTACTCTAATATCTTTTGGGGCTGGGATGGCTTCCAAGATGCAGAGGCACATCCACTTATTTTCCTAAACCGGCTGCGGTGCTACGAATTATTATGCCACCGTGGGGTGGCTTAGCATTTCTGTAACAGCACCGATGCTTGGCCCAAGTCTGATCTGTGCAGGAGGAGCCGTCCGTTGGCTGCTGCTGTGTGGATATGGCAGGAAGGCGGCGTGAGCAACCAAACCTCTCCTTCTGTGAGGGGTTGTTTTTTTGGGGGGGGGGGTCAGTTTACATTTTAGGTCTTGGAAATGGCTTAGCGGGTAACCAGTGAAGAACGTCTGGCCTGAATGAGTCTTTCCAATTGACTTTCGGATTCTCTGCTTTCGCCACTGTCTTATGCTTCTTTAATGTCTGACGTGGCTTCTAGGGTGGCCCAAATCCCAATGGCCACGTTTTCGTTTCTGTTGTGCCAGGATGCCCGGGTTATGCACCACACGGTTTTGAGGATGCTCATGGTGACGATTTAAGAGGGGCTTCAATGCTAACTTGATTGGGCTCTTGCTTCTTCCCAACCATTCGTGTAGAAAATGCCACACAATTTATGATTTTATGATATTATAGGTGTGTCATGCAGCATAGCCCGAGTTATATAGCATGAGATTCTATGATTCTATGTCATATAGTGAAATAATTTCAAGGAGGAATGGCAGAACAGATGCACAGGACAAGAGTACAGGAAGGGAAGGGAAGGGAAAGGAAGGGAAGGGAAGGAAGGAAGGAAGGAAGGAAGAAAGGAGAGACAGATGAGAGGAAAGAAGGAAGAATTAATGAAAGAAAGAAGGAAAGAGAAAAGGAAAGATATGGGACTGAAGGAAGAACGAAGGAAGGCTTTTTTATTTATCTAGGGTTAGTCTGATTTGTATTGACGTGCAGCAAATCTCTCTGACTCGTAATGCAAGGTTATGGCGGCTACGGTCCCAAGCGGTGGTAGGGATAGTAACTGACTTTATTGGTTAAAGGCTGCGGTGTTTTCTTCAAAGCCATATTCCAATTAATTTCTTTCACCTTTTTAATTTCCAAAGTAGACAAATCCTGAAACTTCTTTGAGCATCCAAGAAACTCTAGGGATAATATTTCTCATGAAATAATTGGGGAATTGTTTTTTTAATGCAGGGGAGGTTGTTTGAGACATGGGAAATGTCTTCTTGTTAATTAAAATATAACGGAACATTCTGCAAATGAAGAACACATTTGTCTTGGGAGGAGAGATGGGCATCGGTTTCCAGCCGTTTGCCAAGCTAGACATACTAGGATTATATTAATTGATGTACTGTTGTTCATTTGTTCGATTTTTTTTTATAAAAAATATTTCTGTGTATCGAAATGATCTCTCTGCCAAAAGAGGGCAAAGCAACAACATTCTTTTTCTTGCAGAACAGTGCTCGTTTCATTCCTACGTAGTGTACTTAATAATGAGCTTTTTATAAATCATGTTAATGTCTCGTCCTCTCTTCTCCTAGTGCTTCTTTAACATTTCGAAAATATTTGTGGATAAAAGGAAAACCAAGAACCAAAGAGGCAGCTTATCTCCACCCCCTGCTTTAGTTTTTAAACTGCTGTCATGGTTTAGTTGGCTGTTTGACCACAGTTTAATTAGAATGTCTACAGAGCTTCTCAATCATCCAACGTCATGGTTGTCCCAGGGGTGCTTTTTCCCCCAAAGGCAACAGGACGTCCTTGGTTTTTTCCTTGAAAACATTTCGCTTCTCATCCAAGAAGCTTCTTCAGTTCTGACTGAAGAACTGTTCCACGCCAAAGGACCCTCTGGTTCAGGTGACTCCGAGGCTCTGGATAAACCCCCGAGTGGCCTCGACGACGCTCAAGAGAGCTAACACTTCAGAGTAGACGACTGCGAGGAATAGAAATCCTCCCGTTCCCCACCAGAACTGAAGACGCTTCTTGGATGAGAAGCGAAATGTTTCCAGAGGGGGAAAAAGCCTTTTGGAAAAGCACCCCTGGGTCTAGTCAGAGTGGCATGAAGGCACCGTACTAGTGTTGAAGGGTTTCAGCAACAGGGTTGCGGGGTTTCTTCTCCTCCGCATTGTTCTGTCTAAAGATTTCCCAAATCCGTAGGCATTCTCAGCCCTTTCTCCGGGATGGCAGAGTGTATGATGGCCTGCCAGAAGCCAACCGTAATCGCATCTCATTCTCCACCCATCGCTGAATATATCGTCTGAATCAGATCAGACAGGAGAGCCTGGCTGGGGAATTCTGGGAGTCTTAAAGTTGAGAAACGCCGGGCTAGGCAAAGCCATCAGAAGTGGAAAGTAGACCGGAATAGGTGAGCTTCGCTGAAGCCATGGCTTCTTCGGATGATTTCTCCGTTCAGCTCAGGGTTCCACCCTGAAGACTGTATTTTCTTTTGACCGGCAATGGCTTTTGCAGGTCCAGCACACATTTTCCACCTCTCTGGCCCGATCCTTTTTGCTGCATACGCTTGGACTCTGCACACTGAGTGTGTGCTTGGCTGCTTGACAGCATTTTCCTTACTCTACCAGATTTTCCATCGCTTTATCTGTGAAAAAAAGCGAAGCAAGAACGTTGAGCCACACTTTTACATTCGGAGTGCTGAATGTTTTGCCTGGAGTGGTGCAGAGGTTGACGTGTTGATCCGACGCGGCTCTCTGCGTATTAAGACAGAGCCCTCTTTTGTAGCGCAGTTTAGATGGTTGCCTTGAAATAACACAAATTTGTCTTGGATGCATTTCAGGAAGGATTCTGTTGGCAAACTTTGGAAGGAAGCGTGGGTCTTTTCTTGAGATTTCCTGTCATAAACTACAAAAGTTTAATAAACAAAAATCGAGCACCTTTGGGGGCCAGAATTACTTTCGGGATGGAGCAGTTTGGCCACAGTAGGACATAGCAATGATTACATGAAACCTCCAAAAATTGGAGTGGAAGAAGAATACTGTCGTTTGTATCTCTTTGTCCCTCTCACAGCTGTGGTGTATTGACCTGAGCTCCACCCCTCTTAACATTTTCCAACTGGAAAGTAGAATATTACGAGGCTATAAACTTGCTATCAGATATCTTCCACGATAACCGTCCATTGCTCCAGACAATTTGTTTATTTATTTTATGCTGCCCCATCTCACTGACATAGTGGCTTTGGGACAATATAATAAACAAGTTGTTTTTTTTAAAAAGAGGTACAGTAATTCAAGGCCATTAAAATTTGGAAAATAGAAAAACTATAAACCAAGACGATGGAGGGGCTGGGGGCAAGGATCTTGTCAACCCCATCAGCCACCCCCACTGTAGTGGACCCCAGGCCAGGGGGCAGAGCCCAGTTTTCAGGCTCTTCTGGAAGGTCAGGGCAGATCTCACCTCCAGCGGGGGGGATATTCCAGAGGGTGGGGGCCACAGCAGAAAAGGCCCGTCTCCTGGACCCTTACACACCAGATGTTCATGGGAGCCAGTTGTTTGCGTTACGTTTGGGGAAAAAAAGCAAACTGTTGCTTTAAAAGAACTGTGTGGTCTTCCATCCGAGCATTTTATTCCTTCCCAGATTGCTTTTCTAAAGCTGCTACCCATTGCAGGATCCTAACAATTATCCTCCAGGGGCAAACTCTTCCTTTATTTTTAGACATTTGGCTGCCTGGCTGTAAAATGCTTTTTTGAGGATAGTCTGAGATCCAGCTGGTTTGCTAACTTCCTGGAATAAGCAAAGATGGAAGGGGCAGCTTCATATTTTATTTGGTATTTCAAAAGTTGGCTTTTTGAAAATCACAGGCTGGATTTTAAAGAAAAATGCCCAGGTTAAATACTCTTATGACTATCAGGTTGCTTGTGATTTATCATCGGGGTGCACTTAGGGTTAGAACAAGGCCCGTTCCTAAAGTCAAGAAGATCCAGCGGGGCGGCACACAACCTCACATTCCTAGACCCCCAAAACTCATGTGCATGTAGTTAAGCAGGCTTAGCTACAACAACCTCAGGGAAGGAGTGAGAAAATTGTTTACGTTCAAGGGTTGCGTTCTCCGAGGGATAATGGCAGCAATGGGCAGGAGCAGAGTCAAGAGTAGGTATGGTCATTCCAACGTAGCTCCTCTTTCTCTGCGAGTTGCTTTGCTCTTTTCGAACTCCCTTGACGTCACTTCCATTTGGGATGCTCTGTGGTTGCAAAAAGATCCTATGCTCAGGATCTGCCCTTATCTCTAAAGCTTCCCAGCAAAGGAGGAATCTCAATGGACAGAGACGAGCAGGCAGTCAAGGGAAGCAAAAGGTCCACCATGGAACCTCTTTAGATGTCACGAATGTGCTTGGCTTCCCCAGTACAATGGGTGTGGTGTTGATTTTTGTCTCCCATTGGATATTCTTTATTTACTTCTATGGGGGTGTGATGGTTTAGGGGTTAAAGACGCTGAGCTTGTTAGCTGGGAGCCCGGGTTCAAGACCCAAGCGCCACGCGACCGGATGAGCTCCCATTACTTGCCTCAGTTTTTGCCCACCTAGCAGTTTGAAAGCATGCAAATGCGAGTCAATAAGTAGATATCACTTTGATGGGAAGGTAACAGCTTTCCATGCCCCTCGGTGTACAGCTATGCTGGCCACATGACCACAGAAGCTAAGAAGCAGAGATGAGCACCGTCCACTACAGTGGGACATGACTGGACATGAACCTTTATCTTTATTTAATTCTGTGTTTTTACCACCCTTGGTCAGCATGGAGACAATGGCAAAAGGCTACTTCTGCCCACTTCCTCCAAGACTCAAAAGCGTGCTTGCATATTTGCTCATTGTTGTGGGGGGAAGAGAACATTTGGGCAATTAAAGGGAGGGTTCTTTTCATCACCCCTCTTGTCCCCCTTCACAAGTCTGGGGCCGCCACAAACCGGTAAATTATCCGTCTTCAGGCTGTAGTAGCAATTGGGCCCGTGGAAATTCAAACATTTCCTTTAAAACAATATTTTTTCGAGGTCAGGGTTGCAGCACTAGAGTTGTGCTAATATTTGTACTTTGCAAATAAGCCGTTTCTACATTGCATTTTATTAGCAGTCCCTGGGTGTTCACCCGAGAAGCCATTTTTAAGAGTTCCGAAAGCCAACAGCCTGCCTGGTTTGGGATCGAACTCCGGCAGCCTTGTTGACAGGAGAAGCAGCCCCTTATCAACTGCATGGATCAATCAAGGGGGCAAAATAGCTCAGCAGGAACCCTTTTCTTTTTCTTTTTTTAACTAATCTTTTATTAATAATTATTAATTTTATTTGCTTCCGGTTAGCCAATTCATTCTGCCATTTTTGTCCTTATAAAATTATTATCCTTATAGAGGGCTTGGAATATATCATGGCATCATCAGTCCTGCATGGGGGAGAAAAAAACCCCCTTTCCCTACTCAAAGAAACGAGAAATATCAATGGCAGGCGGGAAAGGTTTAAATGGAGGCTTTGGGAAGAAACATCCCAGAAAAATCACGTTAAAGATGAGCACGAACTGAAGATTGGCCCCAGGGACAATATTGGCCCGAAGAGGCCTGTTGAGTTCAGTCTTATACTTTTGGCCCTCGTTTTTAATGTAGCCCCAAAGGACAACAAAACGGGGAATGGAGAGGATGATTAACTTCTTTAAAAGGCTGAGCAGAACTTTGGGTTGGTACATCATAAAAAAATAATGCTGTTATTCTTCACATTTCGTGTCCTGCATTGTATTTATATGATGTATTCAGTTTCTCTACTTCTCTTCAAGACAAAGGTTTACTGTGATGGGTTGTTTTGTTTTTTTTTTTTAAAAGAAGCAGAAATACTCTTGCCTGTGAGCTTCTCATCCCTCTCCACGGAGTGGACGTGTCTCCCTCCTGCCCAGCATTCTGCTCTAGATCCTCAGGGGGTGTGGACGCGCCTTGTCAGTTGTGTTATAAAGTCCTTGCCGCTTAAATAGCACAACAGTTTTCTTCCAGTTCGGTTTGTCAACTTCACTGAGTGTGAACAGAGTTCTCAGTGTGCTTTCTTGCACGGGCATGCAGATCTTAGGTACCCTTGATATTCTTTCTCTGAATCCTTCTCTGGCCCTTTAGATAAGGATTTAATACAGCGCGGCTCAAATACATTTCAGTATCCGCTCCTTGTCTTCTGACAATCCAGACTCAACCTCTGCGAGCAGGAGCAGGGCTGATCCAGAGGGAGCATAGACAGGATGAAAAGCTGCTTACCCCGGACACACATCTGTCAGTTTGGGCAGCTTCTTCCAGTCCGAGGACTTCCTTTCCGGGATGTTGTTTGGTGGCCTAAGTACTTCTTTGCAGTTAGCCAGCCTTCGTTCTGTCTTCTCGGATGCCATTTTGCTTCCCGAGTGTTTCTCTAGGGTGGCTGCCCGTCCTACAAGACCAGGATCCCGTGTCACCTGAACAATGCCAGCAACTGGGGAGATTGGGCAGCCAAGTGGGTGCCGTGGCCCGTCTTCACACCAGGGCGGCAGGAAACAGAATCGGGCCGTTTCAAAGGGTGCCGTGTTGGCAGGGGATCCCAGCCACACAGACAGGAGGAATTTTACCACAGATGTGGGCATGACTCAGGCCCTTGACAATCCCGCCCCACTCTTACTAATTCAGTGTAGAAATGCTTCCCACTCCTGGCCGGGAAGACAGGGATGTGGCCCCGCATTTCCCTACTCCGGTGTTCCATGCACACCCTGCTCTCTGGAGGAATAGCGAATTGTCCAAGTATAAGAGCACGTTTGAAAGGAAGGATCAGGGGAGACTGTATAGTGTCAGACACGCCCAGCGAAAGGGAAATATGGAAATATCCTATATGGACAGTGTAGGCGAAGAGGGAGAAAACATTTCCAATCAGATGTCTGCTTTCCTCGACTCTCTTGGAGTTACCGTTATATTCGCAGGATCTGATGGGAGATGATGAAGCCCAGTAGAGTGTAAGGTTAACCCTGCAGTCACGGCAAGTTCCTGTTATTTTGCACACCCTGCCAAGAGTTTGTCTGATCCCTCGCAGTGGCTCCCTTTCGTCTCTGGCAGGCCTGAGGGTGTATCAGGAAAAATGTGTGAGAAAATTGCAGAGGGATGGACGTGGTTCGCAGGGCAAGCAGAGCGAGGCCAAATCTGAGAGATGTATAAAGGCAATTGGGACTACTCATCCAATCAGGAGGCAGAGATGGGAGGGGAGACTGTGTGTCTTGGAAGCCAGGGGGAGCCCATAAAAATAAGGCGAAATGGGAGTTTTCTCTGCTGCAGGACCCATGGAAATGAAAGGCTCATGTGCTGGAGAAGGATCTTGCGCAAGAGGCATTTCCAATGGCTTTTATTGCACTTTGTTCCATTTTGCTCACCAAGAGGAAGGAGTGCTTGTGAAAGAATGTTAAAGTTTTTTCATAAAATTCAGTCAGTAATGGAAATAATATCCCTTTCGGATTCCAGACAGACCCCC
>JANHFL010001784.1:80595-91708 GCA_032468155.1 Oxyrhabdium leporinum | reverse complement strand
CTTCCTTCCTTCCTTCCTTCCTTCCTTCCTTCCTTCCTTCCTTCCTTCCTTCCTTCCTTCCTTCCTTCCTTCCTGTACATCTTGATTTGGCACACCAAATTATTTGGTTTAGGGCTTAATTGTCAACATCAGTCTTCCGCGAGAGCTTTCAGCACTTCCAGCTCAGGGGAGAAAGAAAAATATGAGAGGCCTTCATTTCTGCAGTGAAAATCTGAAAACATTTCACCAAGTCTTTCTTCAAAGGGTAACTTGAGCCTGCTGACATTTCCAGGTTGGCCAAGGACAGAGGCCCTCTCCCCAGTGTGGAAACTCATGAAGTAACATCTTGATCGTGAAGAGACATCTTAATCTTGACCCAAAAGGCAATTGGACTTTCTTGGATTTTTCCTGGAAAACATTTCACTTCAAGAAGAATCTTCCTGGATGAGAAGCAAAACATTTTGAAGGACAAAAAAACCCAAGAAAGCACAGTTGCCTTTTGGAAATACAACTGTGGGACAACCGTGACCTGGATGATTGAGAATCTCCAGAGATATCCTGATTGTGACTTTCTATCTTTGTGTGGCAGACTGTTGGCCACTTTCTTCTTGCTGACCACTTGTTGGTAGCTTGAGCACATCTTAAATTAGCCCCCGTCCCAGGCTGGCCTCTCCTTCAATCTCTTGCAATATCACCACCAAGAAAAAAAAGGGCACCCAGCCAAACTAAGACAGAGCTTTGGGTGAGGATGGGATATCAAAATGTCCATGTGGTTGGATCTTTTGAAATCATAATCGGCTGTTAACACCCAAACCATTCCCTAAAACAGTGTTTTTCAATCTTGGCAACCCTGACCTGTGTAGACTTCAATTCCCAGAATTCTCCTGAATCTAGGGAGTTGAAGTCCACTCATCTCACAGCCGTTACGGTTGAGAAACTCGGCTCTAAAACAAACATGTTGAAGCGATCATCTTACCATGATATGACATGTTAAAGAAGTCGGTGGGTGTTTACACCCTGGAAATCCCTTCCCTCTTACTTTCTCTCTCTCTCTTTACCCCCATCTGGAATCTTTCTCCTTTTAAGAAAACTTCAGATAGAGATCAAACTGTATTAGGGAGCTTTGTTAGAAGTAAATCATCCACCTGTCATATTCTGTTTTTTCCAAAGCAAAAAAAGAGTGGGCTTTTCCGCACTGAAAACAGAGTAATGTTCATTACATTTCCTGTCTTCTCTTTGAAGAAGCAAGGCTCAGGTTGCTTGGGTATTTTTTGTAATAGAAGCAATTAATGAATCCTTCTCTTCTTGATGAGTCGAAATGTTAATGTTTGTTCATCTTATTTGGTAATTAACCAGTAAGCTCAGCCATATGGAAGGGAATTTTTGAGAAGGAATTCCACCATCATCTGATCGACCACTTTCAGCGGTCCTTATTTTTTGCTTTCTTCTGGTGTGGCTACTAGTTGTGGAAAAAAGAAAGCCTTCTTAGATGATAAGGAGCGGGGCCTGCGGAGATGAAGAATTTTAGTCATACTAGTGGAAGAAATGAAAATAATGGTGGTCTTTGCAAAAGAAGATCGGGTTCTAAGCTTGGAAGGCCATCAGAATGCAGAATAATAGAATTGGAAGGGACCTTGGGGGGTCTTCTAGCCCAACCCCTGCTCAAACAGGAAACCCTATATCAGGAATGTCCAACCTTGGCAACTTTAAGACTTGTGGATTTCAACTTTAAGAATTCCCCAGTCAGCGTCACTGATTTTAACCTGGAAATTGGTCTTAAGACTGCACACGTTGTGGTTATAAGTCAACATCTACCTGTATTGATTGGTCAGATTTATGTGGTCTTTCTTGGATGAGACACTCCTTCATGCTTCAAGTCTTGGGTTAAAGTCACTTTTCATGGTTCAAACCAGCCGAGATGTAGCCAGATGGGACTTCCAGTTCAGCAGTGGTGGGGAGGCTGAGTGAACAACTCTGAACTTCCCTCTTGCCTCTGAACCAATTTCCAGATCAAAGTGTGATGGTCTGCTCTTTTGAGGCAAGCGGGTTTGGAGACAAGTGGAACGGTTGCATGACCCGGCGGCGTTTAATCCAAGCAAACAGCTGCTCGCACACTCCCCGTCAGGCATGCAAAGCGAGACATCTTACTGTGTTGCCCCTCGCAGAGCCAAGTTGCTGCTTGCCCCTTGGAGCTGTCCAGGGTCTGGCCAATCCTTCAAGCAGCAACTCTCTCCTTATCAGCGGCTGGTTTCCCAGCTGCCTGCCAGTCATCGGTTGCCAATTTTGTAGAGGAAGCTTTCCGGAATTCATGGACGTTCTCTTGGTGAAGTTTTAGCCTTGATTGCGCCATAGGACAAGTGGGATCTAACTTGGTTTCAGAAAACTGTCTTGGAGTCTAAAACTCAAGAAGCTTCAGTTGCAAAACATCAAATATTAGGTGGGGGTTGTGGTAGAGAAGAGCTCTCTGTGAAAAAGAGAGAAAGTGAGCGGACAATTTGGGGTGACACTGGAGCTACATGCTGGACCTGACTGGAAATTTGAACGGTGTGCATCTTGAGGGCCCCAGTTGGAGGAAACTGAGCTGAACTAAAAATATCAGGAAGAAGAAGAGTATGTTTCAGGGCTGAGTTTCTGAAAGACAGACCCCTGCCCCACAGTTCTTCAGAGATGATTTTGAAAACTGGGTAGATTCATGTGGAACAAAGTTATAGTCTTAGCTTATTGCTTTCATTGGGCTTTTAATTGTTAGCTGCCTAGAGTCATGCAACTGAGATGAGCAACCATGTAAATTTATTGGATAAATAAATACGGTGGTCTTGAATTATGGTTGTGTAATTTAAAAATCACACAGCAGTACTTTCAGTTAGAGATGGGCAGGCAACGAAAAAGCAGCTTCATCTGGCCCTCATGAGGAGCGGTCACCTTCTGTTCCAACTGCGGTTCTGGATTCTCTTCAAGGGTTGCGTTCCAAGAGACTTGGAACTACACTAATCTCTTGTTCGTGCATGGAAAATTAAAACAAATGTCCAACTTCCTCCAAAAGACACCCCAGGGCATCCTTTGTTTTCAGAACACAGAGGGGAATAACAACAAGCCACATTTCTCCAACAGACGTCAAGAGAGCAGCGAATCTAAAGGTGTGAAGCTGACAAGCTGACATCATGTGCCATGTTTTTGGAGTTGTGTTCCAGTCTTTGGCACTCCTCCTCCATTGGGAAGAGGATGTTGAGAGCCATGGGTCTATGCGTATAAGTGTACAGCCAATCATTTGATCTACCATGTTTATGGAGCAAACCTTTCTGTAACATTGATGACTAATGGGATCAGGAATTTTTGGCACCTTTTCCCACGTAATGTTAGACCCCTTTTGGAGCTCTTTTTCATCAATCCATCCAGCAAGGCAGCCAGGAGTGTAAACTAAACAGAACGTTAGGAACCTGGGCTGGATCCCAAGCTGTGGTGTGGCTCCTTTGCTTGGGAGATGTGGCAGTGCGCATAGGAGGAAGAAGAAAAGTTGAACTTCTTCCTTGGAGTAAGATGAGCAATGTACTCCATTGTTTTGTGCTCTTAGAAGTCCTTTTTGCCTTTGCAGAAGCTCACCTGGACTCTGTAGTTGAACCTTTCTCCCTCCCCATCATTGCCAGAGATGCAGTAGAGCATAGGCAGAGAGGTCCTTTGGCTGCCATCTTCTCTGCCAAGGAAAGATGCCATCTTTAAATAGTGAGGGTAGATTTCCTTCTGACTATATACATTTGTTTACCTTTTTTGCAATTCTCTTCCTTCTCCTCTGCATTTCTTGTTCTTTTTTGTTTAGTGTTTTTCAAATGTAAGACATGGGACTGAAGCAAATAATTAGGAAAAGCAAGCTTGATCTTCTCTAGATGTTTTTGGATGATGACTTCCTCACTGGAAAGAAGGAACCATCTAGTATTGTCATTCAATGTTTCAGGAGAGCATCGGGGAGGAAAGGTGGCTTCCAATCCTTTTTTCTTCAGACCCAAAAACTTTCAAGAAACAGTGGTAACAAAAGGGAGATGAATTCTTCCTTTTTGGCATTTGTGGTTCTTCCAGAAATCCTGTGTATTTCATTTAAACATCAGTCTATATTTACCCGTGAAATGGAAGGTTGCTCTGTTTGTTTTCTTATAGACTACTTCGTGTTGTGCAATCATATCAGTAGTGTCACTTCTGGCTCTGAAAATGTCCTGGCCTGGAAACAGGGAATGTGTTGGAACAATATCTTCCTTATCGCTCAAGCTTGCTATAGCTGGTCTCATGAAAGCTTTCCATGGTATTTACGATGTCTGCTTTGATTTTTCTGGACTTGGTTCTGGTGCTCAGAAGGTTCCCAACTTTCTTTTTCTTCTTCGTTCCACTTGCTCTCCTACCCTTTTCTTGCTGTGTGTTTCTAAACCATAAACATGATTGATCACCTTCTCCAGCAAACTGCTGAATTATTTATGGACCTTCGGGGATCTCCCTGCTGCCAGCAAACGGGTGTGTTTGGCCAGTGAAGTCAGAGGCCAAGGTTTGAAAGGGAAGCCATGACACATCTTGGACCCAGGATGGAGCCAAATGCTGAATATAATGCCAGGAATCTCCCAGAGAGCTTATCTCTCGCACTCAAGCATCAGAGGTGTCGGGATGGGGGATCTTTGAATTCTGTCAGATTGGAAGCTTTTACGTGGGAAACTGCAGATGGAAGAGCTAAGGAAAAGTGGGCGCATCTTCTCCAACTGGAAGATGAGGAAAGACCGGCTCAGGCTCCTGAGACCGACTGCTCAAAAGCCACCTGGACAATCCAAGGCTAGTAGAGATTCTCTAGAGCTTCATGAGATGTTCCAGCGTCATCATTGGAGGGGTCAGGTTCTCAGGTTCATCAGTGGTGGCCTTTTGCTGCTGGTTCCATCCATGCTACAGTAGATTCTCGAATACTCTTTTTCTTAAGAAACTCCAGAACGCTTGCTGTAAGCCATAGAAAATGTAGTTAAGCCTGGACATCCCCTGAAATAAGAGAGATGCCCATTGTGTCTGAAAGAGCCTGAATGTGGCATGTTGACATGCCCTATCACCCCTTTAACTTACCTTGATTGTGGGGATTTGCATCGTTTGTGCAAGGAATTCATAGGAGGTCATTATGCTGACTACATAAAGCAGTATAATAGAAATTTAATGGACATTCTGGAAGAACAAACCTCCCTTTCCTCCAAAGAGTCCATTAAATACAAACAAATAAACCTTCCCAGTATAACCAACTCCACAAACTTTGAGTAATGGCTTAGATTACATTTTTGAAAATGTTAATCTGGATAAATTGTATCCTGTAGATGAAGCAACTATAGGTTCCTTTCCCAGACCAGGGATACCCCAAAAATTGGTTTGTTTGTTTTTAGTGTAGAAAATGTAATGTGTACCCTTCAAAGCCTCGGGGTGGTGGTAGCATCTGGAGGACTCTGATTGCAAAAAGCTAAGCAGACTCGGACTGGTATTTGGACTGGAAACCTTCAGAGAACCTAGGAATATAGGAAAGAAAGACTGCAAAACACATCCTAGAAAAGACTGACATCCTAGATTGTCAGTGGCTGACAATCACTTTTCTACTGTTGCTCGGAAGACTATGTGGGCATGGCCATACAATCACCAGAAGGTGAATTTGACTTGGAGACTTCGTTTCTAGTTTAAAAGTAAACAAACAGCATTCAAATTCTTCCTCCTATCAAACCAAGGAAGCCAGAGAAGATCCATTATCCGCTCTGCAATATAGCCCCAACTTGAACCTTGAATTTTGTCCGATGTGACCTTCAATTCCATAAATATTAAATTCAGCTCCGGATGTCAAAGCATCACCTACCTCTGGCCTAAGAGATGCATAGAAACATCCTCATTCTCAAAGGGCTTCATTGGTGAGGATCTGGAGGTGGGACTCCTACCTCTTTGGAAGGAGAGTGCCAGGCTGGGAAAGTCCGCAGAAGATGGCTCGCTTTCTCAGCTATGAAATGGTTGGGTTTTTTTTCATCCCAAGACCTCCCTGAGAGGCTTCCACGTTTCTTCTGCTGAGCTTCAAAAGTGCCAGCTGATTTTCAGCCAGCCTCCTATTTTAACCTCAAAACAGGCTCACATTGTTGGCTTAATGAATCACCCTGTATCAACAGAGAGGCCAGCCAAAGATATCTTCAAGGGGAAGTGACTGGAAAAGACAATTCCTTCTTAAGCTTGGGCTTCTCCCCCAGCCTTGGCACCCAGGGCCCAGCTCACTCTTTCCTTGGCAGTATGGGCCAACATCAGGAAAGTGTTGGAGGTGGAACTGCACAGGATGTTTGGGTGAGAGCAGAAAGAGAGGGAGAAACGAGAGGGGTCCCGGGCACTCTTAAAATACGCCCTGATCTCATCATTCCTTGAGTGAAAAGCGTGACGGACTTTTCAGAAGGATAGAGAAAAATAAACGGGACTGTGAGGTTCGCTGTTCTTCAGGAGCGCAGCAGGAGAGAAGTGTCTCCGGGAACGTTGGATTCCAAATGTTCATGGCCAGCACAGAAGAAACCCACGGGGCTTCTCCAAAGGACTCACCAAGAAACCTTGACAAGAGAGACGTAGCATTTTTTTCTTCTAACCTGCAGAGCGTTTCAAAAGAAGTGCATCGTTGAGCCATGACCTCAGCTAAGCTGCAGGTGGACCTCCTCATCCGGCGCCCTGCCTCCAATATTGATGGAGCAAATTTAAGGAGAACACATCAGCCTTCCATAATGTACCTCTCTGGGGGATGCTCACCTCCGGGGACAACTATTTCTGGGACCAAACGAGCTTCATCATGATCTAACATCCATTCCTCAGCTCTCTCAATGATGAACTCATCTTACTTTTCCCTCATGCATTCATCTTTCAGGTTCTGAGGGCACTTTCCATCTGTCTTATCTCCAGAAGTTTGGAGATGTCCAAGAAGCAGAGTTCCTGGAAGTCAAAGCGTATAGCCAAAGAAATAAATAAATAAAGTGGGTGGAGGAAGGAACAGGGAAAGAAAACAAGAGGAAGTTTTTGAAAGCTGAACTTCTGATGCTTCAGAATTGATCCTTTTCACTGAGGGAAGCTCCAAGATCCAACCATCACAGAGGAAAAGAAAGAACCAGACAGGGAACTCCGAACAGGAGGACAAGAGGCGAAGTCAGGATGGGGGTTACATCCCAGGGCTGAAGGACAAAAGGACAAACACTCAAAACTGAATCTGACTGGAGCTCTAATGTTCGGTCCCATTGTGTCTACAGCAGAAAGTAGCTGGACAGACAATTTGGTAAAAGTTTTAGCATGTCTGCTAAAACTTTCTCAGAGTTTTAGCGTGTCTCAGGATGTCCTGTTCCCTGAGTGGGGGAGGAATTCCTTTACTTCATGTTTGAGTGTGAATTTATCTGATTGTGTATTTCCAAACACAATTCTCCTTCGCATTACAAAATACTAATAATACTAGGAAATCGGCACCCCGAAACATTGCATACAGAAAAGGACATACAGAGCTCCATTTTCTGGTGGAACTTTGAACATTTAAGAAAGCTGCAAACAAAAGTATTTTTTCAAAAAAAAAAAAGGTTTGGGAAACTAAGCGCAAATATATGTACACCTTTTAGTGCAAGCTTTAAAAAATTATTAATTAATGTGGCCTGAGATAAAGAACTATTAATAGAAAACTTGGAGATGAAATTAAGACATTAACAAGAAATGAAATATGAAGGGGAATGAAATACTCTCAGATGTCTGTATCCTTTTCCTGGATCCCTTGTTGTTTATTAGCCCGGAACAAATCCTGAGTATGATTTGCTCTTTTTTTAGCCTTCTGGGCAAAATCTCACAAGTATAAGGCCAATTATTTATGATTCTTCTTAGCTTTGAATAGCAACCTTGAGATTTGTCTTTAACCTTTGGAAAGTATTAGTATAGTTACATTATCCAGTAGTCACTTAAGATGTTCAAATATCATGCAAACAGTAGACAATATATGTTCACCCATAATGAAATTCCCTTTCTTGGCCAGGGTTCCTCTCTTGGGTATTATTAATATGAGGACATTCTGTAGTTATTTTTTTATCTTTTCCACTGAAAACTGTAGACACAACAACTATCAAATCTCAAGCTTCTTTTTTTTTTGAAGCCAGAGCAAAGGAAAATAAGGCTTGTTTAGAGACGTACAAATAAAAAAGATTCTACTGCAAGAAAAGCACTGCACCTTTATTCAGATTAAAGGGCAAAATGAATACTTAATGTATTAATAACTAAATTAATAGCTTTGTGCTTTGTTTGTTTGGAGAACTGTAATGTAAGCTAAAAGTATTTTGGAGTCACTTAATTTACGAGTAAGAATTTAGGATGCAATAAATGTGACATATAATATGTGGGATGGTCAGATTATTAAGCATTTGCTTTGAGTTATGGTCCCTCTCAGGACTTAGTCACAGAACAGAGGTGTCCACCATTGGGGTTAAAAAAATCCAAGATGGCTGCTGCAATGGTGGGATCAAAGCTTTCCTCTTCTTTATGTGCATCATCATCTTCACTTCTTTTTCACCATACCATGAGGACAGCTCAATCCCGGAATGATCCCAGAAAGTCATTGTCTGGTCTCCATCTTGATCCAAGATGGAGACCAAGACCAGCTACTTTGTCTCTCTTCTTCATTGCTCCGTGTGTTGAGAAGACAGCCGTGACTTCTTCTCAAATAGAGTTGTTGTTTTACCCAAAGAAGAAGACCAGTAGACGTGGAGGAAAGTGTTGGCTTCACGGCGCTGTCTCTTGAGCATTATGAAAACCATCTTGCTGCCCAGCATAGCATCTTTTGGAGGAAGAGCGTTGCGAAGTTGTGGGAGGGTGATGGAACTTTCCCAGGCTGAATCTGGCATCAATACAGATGATCCAGTCGGGACATTCCTCAGAATGGCCTTGGATGTTGCGTGAAGCAGAAGTTCTAATCTCTTATCTGGGTGACTCATAATTGTTTATGGCTGGATCTTTGGAGGATGCTAATGGGCTGCAGAATACCCCTTTGGTGTCTGGTCTAGTAATTATTATCAAAATGAAGGGAAATCAGGATTCCTAATCTTGGTTTGTTTATTTATGGAGCTGGCTTTGGCTGGGTTTTTTGTTTTTTTTTAACTATTTCATATATCACCACGGTTGTCTTCTGTCAAGAACTTTGGCACTGTCTAGCTTCCTCTTTGCATTCTGCAGTCCTGGCCGTTCTGCTTTCTCTGATTGAAGCTGCCTTTTAGATGATTCATTAATTTTGGCCGGTCAGAGGAACCTGCTAATGGCCCAGATATTTTGGAAATGGTCTCCATGCAGATTCTCCTCCGCTAACTATGTGCTGAAGGGATGCACCCTGCCCTCGGATTTTTGAAATTCCCTAAAAGTGGAGCTCTATCTCAGAAAGAGAAACCATGGTTTGCAGGCTAAAGATCTCATGTTGATTCCATCTGCATTGTGGAAAAGGTTCTGGAGGCTTTCTGGTGCTTGCCCTGAACAATCTGGCCAGATGGAGCAATACAGATCAATTAAGGCATGTACGTCAGATTCTTCTTTAAATGAAGAGGGCAAATAGTGAGGTTCCTTGCAAGGGTTTGAGAAAGAGATACTGCCAATCAGACTGTAGACTGTCCTGTAATGAGTGGTCCATCTATTTGACTTTATTCACATTGGTTAAATGTGCACCTCACTTGCCCAACTGAACCTTATGGAAGACAGTTGGGGAAGTTGAGTAGTCTGAGGAGAGAAAAAATCAACGTGGACTCAAACTTCACTAGATATTGATGTTGGTGCTTAATGGAATGAAATGAATAGGCTTAATTCAAACATGATGGAATATGCTTAACCATAGCATGTTCACTGCAGTTGCACAGAATTTATGCGAATTACCTGACAACTGATAAGGAGATGAATTGTGAAGTCATTAATTAATTGAATCAGTTAGGTGTGTTTAATTTAATGTAATGTTTTTATGGTTTTCTTATTTTAATTTTAAGTTTGCCATTCACTTTTTAGAGTTGAAAGGCAAGAAGAAAATATTCAAATTAAATGAATAAGCTCCTTGGAGTGTGTTTGTTAAGGGTTGATAGGCAATTAAGTATTTTGGCTTATTTAATTTTTGAAGGATCACTTTCAACAAAGCAGCGCTGTGTGCTGATCATTCAGGCACCGTGTCAGCATCTAAATCCACCGCTTGGCTTTCCAGAGGAGCTGGTTCTAATAAAAGGCAACCAGAATTGCTGAGTTCTTTCAGGGGTGTGTTGATTAAATCCTTCATTCTCATTAAAAAAACAAAAAGGAAAGAAATTCTTACACTGTGCTTCGTTGGTTTAAATTTTTTTTTTTTCTTTGCAGCCATAATTTAAAGCAGAAACTCCTTAAACCTTCTTTGATTATCATGTGTGGCGTGTAAAGTAAACACATTAACATTCCTGTTCATTTTGTGACAATTAAAATCTCAGCATTTTCCACTTTGAATTTGTTGATAAGTTTATTTTGGATAAGTTTTTGGCTGCAGCGCCTTGAGTCTGCCCTGGTTGGAGATTTATGCCAGAGCCAATCTTTGTGATGCCGAATATTACTTAGCAACTGGAACTCCGGATAAGAAAGAATAATTGACTTTGATTGTATTGTTATTCAGCTGAGCTGTCTAAATTAATTGGAGATGCCTGCTTAGTAGATTAACTGGCACAATCCTTGGGTTTTAACACCCCTTTGAGCCAAAACATCATGAGTAGAAACTGGTACAGTTCCTACGTTTCCTATTGTTTCAAATAAAGTTCTCTATGATCTAAATCTCTGGCACATCTGCATACCAGCCCTGAGGTTGCATGCAAGTTACCATTTTACCGCCTGCTTGTTCTAATGAACCAATTACAGTAACTCAGGCAGAGCTGTTATAAAACCCTGGACGAAGCAAACAAAACGAAGAAAATTATGAGATGTGGACCAAAGCTCCAGCACATACAAACAGCATTCCTGACAATTCCAAAGGTGCTTTTTTTCCAAGAGGCAAGTGGACTTCCTGGTTTTTCTTGGAAGACCTTTCGCTTCTCATCCAAGAAGCTCCTTCAGCTCTGATTGGATGATGATTCCCCCCCCATCCAGTCAGAGCTGAAGAAGCTTCTTG
>JANHFL010001784.1:68880-79639 GCA_032468155.1 Oxyrhabdium leporinum | reverse complement strand
GATTGGATGATGATTCCCCACCCATCCAGTCAGAGCTGAAGAAGCTTCTTGGAGGAGAAGCGAAAGGTCTTCCAAGAAAAACCAGGAAGTCCACTTGCCTCTTGGAAAAGCACCTTTGGGACAACCCTGACCTGGAGGACTCCATAGGATCTCCGTAGACACTTGACAATTTCGTTATCTCTGTATTCCGATTCACGGCTGTAGCCTGTTTGCTCCCTTTGAGCCACATTCTATCTTGCAGACTTTACTCTGTGAGATCCTTTCCTCGTCCTTCGTTTTGTGTTTTCACATTCCTGGCAGACTGCTGGTCTATTTTTCTACCAGTGCATATGGAACTATTACATTGTATTGGAAATAGTTTCATCTTTTGTGGTTTTTGTAAGCATTCTTGATGAATGAAGGGCTAGTTGCCTATCCACAGGGATTGTGGCTCATGGAAACATAGAATCCTGGAAGGGACCTCAGAGGTCTTCTGGTCCAACCCTCTGCCCAGGGCAGGAATCCTTACTCCATCCTGAACAAATGGCTCTCCAGTCTCTTCTTAAAATCCTCCAATGTTGAAGCACCCACAACTTCTGGAGGCAAGTTGTTCCGCTGATTAATTGTTCTCACTGTCAGGAAATTTCCCTTCAGTTCCAATTTGGTTCTCTCTTTGTTTACACTTGAAAAATGTAATAATTTCCACCAAGCATTCTAGTCTCGTGTGATTTGGTGACTTTTCTGTGTTAACTAAAGCAAACATCGCAAGTTCTTAGCAATCTTTTTGTCTTGGTTTGGGCTTTTTCACATTTCCCCATCTTTTTTTATATAGAGAGAGAGTTCTGTTTTCTAGATATAAAGACATTTTAAAATTCTTCAGCTACTTTTGGGATTTGGGGGCAAAGGGATTATGGAATTGGTTTGTTTTTGATGCTTGATGCCATGAAAGGTTTCTGTTTTTTTCTGTAGACTGCCCAAAAATACTTATTTTCCTATGCTCATCAGTTTTGAGTCACTGCTGTTCTTAATGCTAATCCCATGTTTAATTCTAAAGTTGTTGCCAATTGCTCGAAGCATGTTTAGCTTCTCCTACATGTTTTGTCAATATCTTTATTACTCTTTCTCTTTCTCATCTCTACACCATCACCTTCCCAACCTGGTGCTTTCCAGATGTCTGATTTACAATCCTCATTGCCCCCAGCCAGCGCACTCGAGAGGAGCTTATAATAGAAATACCAATCTGTGCTTTTAAAAAACTTTCTCTGTTTGACAGGATAAATTCAAATATTCCATTAACATTTTTAAAGGAACATATCTTTGTTATGAATCTGGATGACTGTCATTTTTGGACAACGCCATGATTAATATTATTAATATTTGAACATTCCATGCTGCCTTTTTGCACAGGTTTTGATTTATAATGATGTCTTTATAAAGACAAGCAAGGAAAAGAGGGAGAGGAGCGGTTCAATTAACTTCAAGTACAAGCTTTTTCCAGTCGTTTTAAACATCTCCCTCGCTTCTTTCATTTATTACACTCACCGTGTTTTCTTTTCCTAATTCTTCCCTCTTCTCCCTTTCTTCTGATTTAATCTTCTTTTCTCCTGCCCCAGGCATTTCAGTCCTCTTCTCTCCCTTTTTAAAACGGAGCAACGATTTTGTACTCCCATTGCTCCCAGCTGACTGCTTGCCTGCTTTTCTACAGCCTCAATGGTCTCCTTACGAGCAGCTGGATCATTTCATTCCTCCCTTAAGTTACCAAGGGAGACCCATTTATTTTGCTGCAGGCCCGGAATTTGCCCACGTTGTCTGTCCCCTTCCACTGTTTTCAACTCGTGGGTTCCCCATTCAGTGGGCAGGATTAAGCCTGCGCCTTCTCTACCTTCTTCAGAAAGTCCATCTGAGGTCCCTTCCCTTTCCCTACAGACACCGCTAGAATCTCTCCTCGTTCACTCTTAAGTTGGTTTGATCTAAGTGTGAGCCTCGTCGTAGAAACCCAAAGGCCAGGATCCAGCTGGAGTGGCTCTAGAGGTGACCCAGATGTTAAGCAGTTAAAATCTGAGCTTTGGTCTTCAAAGCCAGGTGCGAGGCTTTGGGGGAACACAAGCTTCTGCTCGGTGGAGAATGCTGACGGGAGCCTAGACTTCTTTGGTTCAAAATGTAATACGCTGTCAGAGAAAACAAACCGATTTTGCAAAGGGCAATTACTGTTGTATGATTAGGATGTGTATCAGGAAGAAGCAACCAGATCCGCTAATGAAGGGTCAGCAACTTTAATGTGTTCTACCTATATTACAAAAGTTTCCCCAAATTACTTGCCTTTCCTTGGAAACACCAGGTAGTTACCCTGTGGTACGGCTAATAAATTGAATAAGTACAAATAAATAAAGTTTCATGGAACTTAGCAGGAGTCAGGCTTATGCCTCTTGTGGCTGTGCAAGGACTCTAGGCTATATCCCCTTTTGACCCCTCCTCCTTGCCTGCCTGAGAGCTTCCCAACAACGCCATCCAAACAAACATGGGAAAGAAGGCTCATTAGTCATTAACCAGGTCCATCATCAGATTTTGACTTTGGGGAGGGGCAGGTCACTGGAGGGCTGGGGCTTTGTATGGAGCAGGCAGAGATCCAGTCCCCAGCAAATGCCTCTGTGGGAGACCAGAATGCGTGCTTTTGCTCGGTTGGCCCGCTCCGTCTTTCCAGATGTGGATCACTTACCTTCTTTGTACTCCACCCCTTCTGGATTCTTCCTTCGGTACTCTGGGGATCCTTTGCAGTCTGCCTCATACCTGATGTAGAGAAAAGGGGGAACAGGGGTCACTTTTGGTTCTTGCATGCTTTATTTTCAAACGAAAAGCAGCTGCTTGGAAATGAAAATGGGGGGAAAAAATACGCTGAGGCCATGTTCTTTAGAAGCAATAACATTGGTGATGATGTGAAATGAAGAAGAAAACTTCAGCTGAATGGATTTGCTCTATTTTTATTGCACGCTGCTGCTTCCTTGCGAGCCAACTGGTAGATGTTTCCACAAGGAGCTGCTTTGATTCATTCCAGCACATCAGGGCTGCCACCTTCCAAGATATTTAGAAGCTAAATATTTCCAAAAGCTAACCGGTGGGTTCTTATTTGGTAACTCTTGGAAGAGAATGAAAATGGATGACTCAGAGCTCAGATCTTGAGGGCAGTCTGTGAGTTTTTCTTCCCCTCCCCTGAGCTTCAACTTTCCATCCAAACTGTGGCCCAGTTGGAAAGCTTGGGTTGGAACCCAGAGTGTACCGGATCATCAGAATCTGGTTTGCCTTGCAAGATCCTTCCACCTTGGTCAGTTGACGTCCATCTTCTAAGACAGACAGGCAACCAGGGGAGGGGGAGGGGGTTGCCATGAATTCTGCCAGTTTGGCCTGGGAGTCCCTGTTCCTCCCACTGCCGCTTATCCCTGCTGCCCTGGCAGTGAGGGCCTCCATCTGGACTGAGATTTGGCAGGGGATGGTTTGCAGATGATGCATGAGGCAGAACAGAGTAGGAGGCTCCTCCCAGATGCAGTCATGTTGTCTTCTGAGAAAAATAAATCTGCAAAGTGTCAGCAGATAGGATCAATACCCGAAAGGGACATGTAAGGACAACCAGTTGGACACGGCTTGGAAGCCACTCTTCCTCTTTTGGAAGACATCCCTGGAGAAGACCGGGGTTTTATGACCTGCTGTAGGTTTCACTTCTCAAGCTAATCTTTCCACAGCTATTCCTTCTACGGGGGGATCTTCTTTTCCAACACAGAGGCATGTATTCATCTTCTACCCCTTGGAGTCATTTACTAGGTTGTAGCTACAGCGTTAAATTGCTACCTTTTTAGATGTTAGGAATCCCAAAGCTGCTTTTCAAAAGGCAAATGGGCCTTTTTTTCCTTGGGTTTTTTTTTTCCTTGAAAACATTTCACTTTTCATCCAAGAAACTTCTTCTGTTCTGAAAGCTTCTTGGATGAGAAGCAAAACAATTTCAAGGAAAAAATACCCTCCAAGAAGGTCCTGTTGCCTTTTGGAAAAGCACCTTTGAGACAACCACGACTCGGACGATTGAGACTCCCCATAGACAGGTTTTAGGAACGGTGTTGTACTGGTTTTGCTTCTGTTGTGTTCTAGTCTTAATGATTATGGTTTAATGCTAAATTTAATGCTAAAAAGAATCATACCCCTGAGAATTACCCTGATCTTAGACTTACACTCTTACTGTTGCAGTAAATTAGTAGGCTGCTCTTACTTCCCACTTGAGATTTTTTTTTGGGGGGGGGGGCAGGAATTGTTGCTTTGTGCTTTCTTTTTGTCCATCTCTTTGTTTACCTGGAGTTGGTACTTGATCAAATAAAGATGACTTGGGGTGACTCTTCTTCCCACAAAAAGGGCATCTATTCCTCCTGTTCCATTTCCACTGCTGTTAAACAGACTTCTTTGGAGGGGAAAAAAGTAAAAATGATACCCTCTCTTTATAAGAAGTGGACACGAATTAACTGTCCAGTTCACAAATAGCTATTTTTTGAAACCGCTTTTAATTTTCAAAGTATCGTTTAACCTCTGGTGCACGATGAATTCATTTTCTTGATTGTGTTCTTTCTTTCTTTTTGTTGCCAGATGTTTAATCAAATCTGCAGACCAGAAAGCCTCCTCTTCGGGCCTAAACTGCTGACTCCTTTTAAAGGTAAGTGCAAAACAGCACTGTCTGGTGTACCCCTTTTCAACCTGGCAAGGAGATTTATTTCATATGGGTAACAAACGCGAGGAGTATATATGAATGAAACCATGGATAGAATGACCAACTCTCGGGAATGAATAATATCTGTAAAATAATTGAATATTGCATTAAATTATGTGGTCTCCAAACATGGCAACTTTAAGCATGGCTGGCTGAGGAATTCTGGGAATTGAAGTCCACGAGTCTTAAAGTTGCCAAATTTGGAGACCTCTGGTGTAAAGTGTAGTAATGAAGGTGCTGGACTAGAAATTGGGAGACTCAAGTTCCAGATCTTTATTAACTAGAAAAACTGGCTGGGTAAATTTGGGCCAATTATTCTGTCTCAGCCCTAGAAAACATCTGTCTCCTGGGATGGTTTTGGTAGATTATGGCCCATGGTCTTCAGTGAAAAGACCTTCATCCTGTGGAGGATTGAGGTGGGCTGATTGTGTATACTGAATTTAAGTTAAATGTATATACTGAATGTACTATTTAAGTCATGTTTGTTCCTGGATGCTTGAGCAATAACAGAGAATAACAGGTCAAGCTATGACATCCCAAACTATTTTCAGTTGTTCAGGTGAGACTCTAATTTTGGAATTCCGGTTGTCTTTGATCCTAGATGTTGAGGTGATTTGTGCTCGTTTAGTGATAAGAGCAGTCAAAGATTCCTGGTGATTGATATTCATATTGATTGATGATATTCATCAAGACTTGAGAGTCACATGCTTTTGGTTCTCCTGTGCTAGGAAGCAACGTCTATAAATGGCTTAGGAGACAACATGGAGAAAAACTCGGGAGTGGTCTACAGTATATCATTCAGTTATTCTTCCCGCTTTCTGTGCTAGTTGTTAACGTTGTACCCAGACACTTGTCTAGAGAGAGAGAGAGAGAGAGAGAGGTAGAGGTAGAGGTAGAGGTAGAGGTAGAGGTAGAGGTAGAGGTGCAATAAGCAGATAAGTATTTGGGCCCACCTGGCTGATCTTCCCTGCTGTGGCCAGAAGTAGAGCAGCCTCGCCAGATGTCATAGCCGGTGGCCAGGAGTCCCCCTTGGAAGGCCTGTGCTCATCCGTTTAGCCAAATAATCAAGGAGACATGTGTTTTCTCCCAACCCAAACTGCCTCCGATGTTCTTGATTTCATAATTCCAGAGGAGATTGCTGATTGTGGTAGATTTGGTCCTTGAAAAGACTTGAGGAGACAGCACCAGTAAGGGTTTAAAGCCAACTAGGAAACTCCATGAAACCCAAGATGGGTCTGAAATAAACACCCTAACCACCTTCAGATGTCTCTTGAATATTGGAAAATGGAAGCTAATGGGGAACACATGGGGCCATGTAAATAATGAAATTATTAGCAAATATGCCAAACTGAAGACATTTGGCTGCACCATTTGAAAAAAAATAAAATAAAAATAGAAGCAATCACAATGACTTCTACAAAATCTTCTTTTTTTTTCTATGGAGTTTTTGGCTTTCCCTTCTCCACTTGGTTCTTTGATGGAAATTATTACAAGCCTACAGCTGGATCGTTGCTTTTGCATGCTCACCATGTTCAATGGGTAGGTGGTGGGGTTTTTGGCTGGTTCCTATTGCACGGAAGAGAAGAGGAATGGAAGGTGAGAAGAAAAGTAGATGTTAAGACAAGAAGGAGGAGTTGAAAGTAACAAATGTGGGCTTGTTCTTAATAAAATAGGAAGTTGCCAAGGGATTATTACAGTGCAGAGGCACCTGGGGTGCCTGAGAAAAGCAGGCTGGTAGGGCCCTCACACACCTTGGCTTACAGAAACTTCTACCTTTTAATAAGGTGTGCTAATCTGAAAGAATGCTACTAGATTCCTTCTGATTTGGAATCTCCATAAACATATACATTCCTACAACTGTTCAAAACAAAGTTACTTCAGGTAGGGGACAGTCATTCAAACATGACATCCAGGATGGAGGGTTGCAAACAATATTCTGTGCACAAGAACAGTTGGTAGAAAAAGTACCGCCTCTTTGGTCAAAAGAATCTCCCCGTGGAAGTCGCATTAAAATACGTGGTTTTAGCAAATTGGGCAGGTGCTTCTGAAGGTCACCGTGTCATTTGGCTTTGAAGTCTTTTCTCCAACCGATGAGTCATGGGAAAGAAGTGGGAATTGGATAGAACGGGAAAAATAATTTTAGCATTACAGAGCTGGTCCCTTGCGTAAACTATATAGCAATTTTCTTCTGGGCTGCAAAACTGAAAGGATTATATATGCTTGCTCTGCATTGTCCTAGGTAATTGAGGCCTTCTTTTTGATGGATAAATTGTTTTCACGTTGCATTAGTTTTAGGTTGTGGAAAATATGACAGAAACAGTAAATACACCAATAAGAAAAGAGAGGGAGAAAGGGCAGAGAAAGGGAAAAAGGAAAGACCCGGCAGGCCTGTGGGATAAGGAAGATTATCTGATTTATTGGAGAGAATGCTCCTGGCTCTGGCTGTGACGATGTGATCAAAACTCCGCCTGGTTGTTCTTTCTTTTGTTTTTGTTTTAATGTGTGAGTCCATGTTTGTGTGTCCAGCATTTGAAAGCATGCACACTTATGCATTTGATAAATCCAATTTCTGAAAAGAATGTCTAAATAAAAAAGAGGGAGTATCTGAAATGAAACGCAGCTGAACAGCAATCGAATAGGAACCTTAAGACCCATGATACAAATTAGAATATAAAGTCTGTGCTTCAGGATTCTTTTTGCTATCTGGCAAAATACGTTAATTTGGAGGATAGATCCCCAAAGTAGCATTCTGTGTGTGTGTGTGTGTGTGTGTGTACTATTGTTTCCAGAGTTCAAGGCTACAGGGCCAAATCTATGAATTGTAGGTCCCACCGGATTGGGGAAAGCCACCCCTATATGTAGGTCTGCCCCTCATAGATAGAGGTAGAAACTTTATGGCATCCAGATGTTGCTACAGTACTATAGCTGCTGCTACAGCCTACAACATTCTTCCCTACTGGTCATGCCAGCTGCCCAGGCCATAACATCTGGAAGGCTTTCTAAGAAAGATGACCTCCGTCATCCAAAAGGTTTAGAAAGGATGGGAAGCAATATCTAAGCAGGTTTTGAGGGACATGGTTCATCCACATCCAAGAAGATGCTTCCTCCTTGTAAGGAGACAACTTAATTTTCCTTTCAGGTTTTATGGGAAGAGGTGTGCAGTGGGGAATAGCAGCCTTTCAAGAGGTGGGGCAGGGGCTTGTCACTGCTAGGAGCAAAGACCAAATGGCCAGATTCTATGGAAATAGAACTGAAATTGTTTGGTAAGGAAGTTAAAAGTTTGGTGGGATTCAACGGAAGCTGAATCCTTTGCAAAATCAGCCATTTGTCCCTTTTTCACTCTGTTGCTAAGTCCAGAACCTGCCTGCCTATCACTGAACACCACCGTGAAAGAAGGTTTTAGAATCTGAATGGAGGGATTTTCCAGCCTGAGGAATTTTCTTTGAAGTGTAGCATAGCTCGGAAATAAACATTCCCCATCCCAGCCGCTGTTTCCTCTTCTCTCCTTGCTCCATCAGAAACCCGCCTTCCAGGCATGCTGACACTCCGTTGTGGATGGGTTTATTGTTCTTCTTGTTGCCTTAACCTTGCGCTGATTGCAGAGATGCAAATCCACCCATCCTTGGAATCTGTTCTTCTGATGACCTTCAATTCTTTGCGGGTTTTCCTCCCACTTTCCCGCCATCTGGAAGTTGGATAAACATTCCCTTTTTGCCCTCACCTCCAAGTCGTTTGCCTTTTTAAAAGGCTGAAGGCCCAGTCATTTGTCTTTGATTTTTCATTCTATACCTAGGAGCTAGTTCAGTATTTCCTTTTTTTAAAAAAAAAATGAAGTCCCAAACCAATTTTCTCCCAATTATAGTAGGTAGCTTTGCTTCAGAATTGGTTTTTCTAAAAAAACAGATACCCTTCAGCCTGGGGTCCCTGATCCATAAAGTCACAGAGGGACCCCTCAACATATAAACAAATGCTTTTTTTTTAAAGAGACAGGCGGGAAGGATGGAAAATGACTCTCCGGAAAATGAAAAGGAAAAAAAAAAGGGTATTCCATGGGCTGAGCTTATGTTGGCCATCCAAGAATCCTGTGGCTTCTCTTGAGAGATTATGCCATCGTGGAACAAAACTGCCAAGGAGATTTTGGTTAAGATGAGGCAATTCTGTCTGGCCACAGCTTGCATGTAAGGTCAGGGAGTCCTTTGGCCCTCACAAACTTTTTGCCAAGTACATTTTTGGAGAGGTTATTCAATCTCCTCTTACGGGATCAGGCCTTGCTGAATCATGATTGAGATCTGCAGCATGCTGGTTTGGGGGAGGGGTCTGTGTGAAGTAAAACTTATGAAGAACGGTTGCAGGCATTGGGTACGTCTAGTCTGGTGAAAAGAAGGACTAGAGGTGGCATGATAGTAGTAGTGTTCCAATATTTGAGGGGCTGTCACAGAGAAGAGGGGGGTCAGCCTATTCTCCAAAGCACCAGAAGGCAGCACAAGAAGAAGCAATGGATGGAAACTCATCAAGGAGAGAAGCAACCTGGAATTGAGGAGGAATTTCCTGATTGTGAGAACAATTAATCAGAGGAATGGCTTCCCTCCAAAAATCGTGGGTGCTTCATCCCCGAAGGTTTTTAAGAAGAGACTGGTTTTGGTGTAGAGTTTCCTGCTCCAGCAGGGGGTTGGACTAGAAAACCTCCAAGGTCCTCTCCAACTCTGTTATTTTGTTATTCTGAAGTGGCTAGGAAAGGTGTGCAAATTAGGCACGGCGTAATCTGCCAGAGTTGCTTTGGCTTGGAGCTGCAGGGAGCTGAGTCTTCCTCCTAGAATTTTTATCCAAGCTTTACAAAAGGAAACCCTTATCCTTGAGAGTGACTAATGTGTCCCTCTCTGAGCCGAATTTCAAGCAAAGGATTCACTGCCAGCCATTGCTACACGGAGCAGATGGTTGAGTCTGCACATCGCCCGAATACACGTCAATCATCTATTTCACGTTTCATAATCCACTGTAAATCATCGTTTCCAGTTCTGCCAAACGTGCCACAAATTATTGGATGGGTGCCATTCTTCTTCTTTTCTCTCCTGGTCTCTCAAACATTAAATTCAATCTATCAGGGGACCTAATGTTCCTTAGCGCCATTAGCTTTCTCTTATGTCAACTAGAAAATTAGCTACATCTGGCGGGATGGGGGTGACATCATTGATGGAAGGCTGGCTCCCTGACGTCTGAAAGGAGAGCTCCTGTCTGAACCAAGAAAATACAGCGAAGGAGACATCATTTTCCTTTCAGAAAAGCCAGTCCAAGCTTCTGGTTCAGCCAATCCCCCTTGCATTGTGACTGACGACTATTGCAAAACGTTTTAGAAAATCAGTTTCCAAAAAGGGAGACGGTGGGAGGATGCGAAGGACACGGGATGGAGAAGGATGAGTTTTCTTGGCTTCTATTTCTTCAGATTCTAGTAATTGTTCATTATTTAATGGGTTATACACTGGCTAAAAATGTCTGTGTTGTACAAACAACACGGGTCAGTTGAAGGCAGAGGCTCAGCCACAAGAATTCCAGTGTTTCGGGCTGTTCATAATTACACATGATTCAAATTT
This sequence comes from Oxyrhabdium leporinum, assembly GCA_032468155.1. Taxonomy (NCBI): domain Eukaryota; kingdom Metazoa; phylum Chordata; class Lepidosauria; order Squamata; family Cyclocoridae; genus Oxyrhabdium; species Oxyrhabdium leporinum. The sequence continues at coordinate 69,331 of JANHFL010001784.1, read as the reverse complement.
CCCTTTCTTCTTGATCTGATCCAGCAAAATCCTTGCTAAGCAAAATCTGATTTGAACTGCCGATTCCATCCAGACAATCAATCCAATTCAATTCAAGTTTCAAATTGATGCAATTCTGCCTGCGATGCCAGACTTAAATTGTTGAATTAGGTGGATCCAATTGACAGATATGTGGGGAGAAACTATTTCTGAATATGCCAGGAAATATATGAAATCATGCCGGGGCCTGTGATTCAACTCAGATTTCCAATTTGATCAGGAAGATGGGTTTAATGTGGAGATTCAGTGGACTCACTTTTAATACCATCTTAAAATAAAAAAAACTCCCACAGTTCCTCTAGTTTTGTTCTCCAGAGTTGACCCATCTTCTTTCCAAAGGCAAGGATAATCTTTGGCATTAGGTGGCATGCCAGGGCCGGTCTCTGAAAAACAATTAAAAAGTGACAGGGCC
>JANHFL010001784.1:46010-62502 GCA_032468155.1 Oxyrhabdium leporinum | reverse complement strand
TTTCTTTCTTTCTTTCTTTCTTTCTTTCTTTCTTTCTTTCTTTCTTTCTTTCTTTCTTTTCTTTCTTTCTTTCTTTCATCTGTCTGTCTGTCTGTCTGTTTGTTTATCTGGTTCATGATTTTCGTGCAGACTTAAGATGCCAGATAAAACATCTGAAATCAAAATCATATTGTCCAGGAAACTATTCCTACTATGGCTATTCAAAATAATGATAAAAAGTGGAATGGCGAAGAAACTTTAGGATGGAGCATTTCCCATGAATGTCCTTGCAATAATAATTCTGTCTGAAGATAATTTGTGCATAATTTTATTTCAAAATAGACTAGCGCAGCATATCGTTTTAGAATTCTTCTGTTATCCAGAAGATGCACCACAACTATTTGGCTCCGTGGTGCTTAGACAATCACATTTCTTAAAAGAAAAGTGTATCAGGGACGTGTATCTGGTAGATCCTGCAGAGTAACAAGTTTATACGGACCGGTGTTTTGATTCCCTTGAGTGCCCTTCGTCATGCTTACCGTGTCTTTATGGATAGCCAGGGAACCTCAAGGGTTCTGAAACTTCCTGCCTTGGGGAGATCCTGCTAAAATGCACCCAGGGCCAAGGCAGTGGAGTTGCCACACACGTTCTCCCCTCCATAGAATGGTGTGACTGGAGGCTTCAATCTGAAATGTAAGTGCTGAAAATGAAACCAACATTTCCAGGCTTCTAAGGAGAAGGAAAATTGTCACAAATCGAGGTATCGCTTGAGGAATCAGAAGTGTGTCTGGCTAGCTTCTTCCATTCTTTTGTACCTACATGTCCTTGGAAGCATCCTAGATCTAAGGAGAACTTTCTAAAAGCAACCTAGAACTAGGGAGAAATGTCCTAAGACTGAGAACAGTTGATCAGTGGAACAGCTCCCCTCCAGAAGCTGTGGGGGCTCCATCAATGGAGGTTTTCAAGAAGAGGTTGGACAACCATTTTTATGAAACGGTATTGAGGTCTCCTGCTTGAGCAGGGGGTTGGACTAGAAGACCTCCAAGGTCTCTTCCAACTCTGTTACTCTGTTATTCTGCAAGCCTATTCCGACATGGGAAGAAAAGGAGCTGTGAGTGTAACTCCTGCTGATGGAAGGTCTTGCAGACCCTCCCAGCGGTGAGCACCTAAATGAGGTCCTCATGAAACATCTGCAGGAAAACAACGAAGCTCAGAGATCACTAAGGACCTCAGAGGCCCTAAACATTTGAAGGAAAACTTGCTACCTGGTTAATTTCCTCGCCAACATTTCCTCTGCATTTGGGGATATTTTTCCCCCCCCTGCTGGAAATAAAAAAAAACCTCCGGAGCAGAAAAAGTTGGTGCCGCGGAGTTTCTTATCCTTGAGTGGACTGACAGTTGTGTGTGAATGGTTTGTGCTGGGTAAAGTTCTCCTGGGAAGAAGGGCTGCCAAGGGGACCACAGGGAGGCAGGAAGAGCTGTAATTTGTGTTTTCATTTGTGTAGTCATACGGTTTTATTAGGATGTTGTGAACGGCCCAGAGTCCCGTTAGATGAGATGGGTGGTGTAGGAATTTAATAATAACAATTAAACAATTATTTAATAGTGATTAATTACTACATTATTAAGATTAGTTAAGTTATTAATTAAATAATTAAACCGAGCATCCTTTGAAAAATGCCACCAAAGGATTGAAAAAGCATAGCAAGAAGGAGAGAGAAAAATAGAAAGTTCCTGTTGGGGGGAAAAGAAGGCAGAATTTATCTTAATAGTTGACAATTTTACACTCCCCCCCCCCAAGCCCACAGAAGACCCACAGCTGCTAACACCCACTCCCCACTTTTACCCCAGGAAAGACCTCAAGGAGGTGGATTGTGTGATAAAACAACTCGGCGCACACCTTAGACATTTTCCTGCTCGGTTGCCCAGGAGTGTGTGTAGAACAGAACCCAGCGATCTCCACATGTACACAAACCCAAACCCTCGCCCCAGAGGGAATCCTGCTGTGAACCGAATGAGAGTCTTGTGGCTCCCGTGTGGCGCTCCGGGCGTTCAGCGTCATCGTTAGGATTTATTTTCTTTTGAAAGATGGATGCAATTGTAGGGTGGATTTTTTGCTGATTGGCCGACGGGCAGAAAAGAGAGGGCCAGGTAACAACGGTTAAATCATTTAGAAGTGAATAAGCAGAGACAATTTCGGCGTGGTTCTTCAGATAGGCAAGATGTTGAGAAGGCAGAAAGTTTAATGATTAATGGTGTTCCCAGGCAGCGGGAATCAAAGCTCTCATCCCAACATCTTTCATGTCTGCAACATGGGACTAATCAGAGATGATGGCTGGATTACCCTCTTGATGCATGGGGAGTTTTTGAGGGCTTGAAACCTATTATGCGGATCTTTTGTTTTGCTTCATTTACTTTTTCGTTTCAATATGTTTTATTTTAATGCATTCGTGTTTTGTAAGGCCTTCCTCCCTTCAATAAAACCGTCAGGGCAGCCTCCACAAGAGATGATTTAAGAAACACAATTCAATCAGCTGCCGAGCAATGGGGAAAAGCCGTAAAAATTTAGCAGAGGAGATAATGCCTAGCCCAGATTACGGGTTGGAATGTTTTGGCAAATGAGAAAAAAAATGTTTTTGCCTGATGCGGTAATGCAAAGACAGTTGGCACCAGCCCGCCTCTTGGAGATGGTGCAGTATGCAGGGCAGGCCTTCTGCTCAGAATGAAAAAGCCATCTGCTGAGCTGTCACCACCGCCTCACTTCAGAGGACAGGAAAAGATCTGGAGAAGAATTCCCACAAGCGCAGCATCTGCCATTCCCATGGTTTCCTCTTCATCTCCTACCAAATGCAGCCTGAGGTTCTTCGTCATTTCCAGTTGCCTTCTTCAATGCACAAATGATTGTTCTTGCATCTCGTAGCCCAGATGGTTCCATCATGGCGTTCTTGGCAGACTGGGGTGCCTCTGAAGGGCCCCGGCGACTGACTGATGGGAGCGACTTTTTAATTTCGTTTGTGGGTTAACCTCCCCGCTCAGGAAATGAGATAATTGAGTGGCCCGTTTAAATGTCTTTTCCACATCCAGCCTGTCGTTTGTGGAGCCAAACCCGAAGACTCTCAGCCTTATGCAATTCTCCCTTTCCAGCAGGAATTCCAGCAGCAGGTGGTCTCCTGCTCCGTGTGGATGGATGTAGGGCAGGGATTTGGGCGTGAACAGTGGACTGATGTATGTGCCTCCACGAGAAATATTTGCACTCGCACTTCCATGGAGATTTGGGAACCGGCCCTGTCAATAAGTCAACCATATGTCAGCTTTGAGTGCTGTGAATCATGTAATCCCTCTCCGTGCAAGCAGAGCTGGCTCGCTGCATTGTTTGGCCAATCTTCCAGCTTCCCAAGGTGAATGCTCTGCGGTTTGTTGTCCTACTTGAGTTGGGGGCCAATCTAAGGAACTGGAAGAAAGCTGAAATCTGCCTCAGTGGTTTCCCTCCCTCCAACCAAACCACAATGTTTCTTCTCCAGGGTCTTCCAACCATTTGAGTTCCAGCTGGTGTGCAAAACAAAATCTGTGCTGGGTTTTCCACCATGGGTCTTCTGTCTTTGACATGCACCGCTTACAGAATGGCAGAAATTGAACCCACCGTTGCTTGTTGTCTTTAATCAACCAGAATAGAGCTGGAAGGGACCTTGGAGGTCTTCTAGTCCAGCCTCCTGCTCAAGCAGGAGACCCTAAACCGTTTCAGACAAGTGACTGTCCGGTCTCTTCTTAAAAACTTCCAGTAATGAAGCACCTACATCTTCTGAAGGCAAACCATTCTACTGGCTTGTCCTCACTGTTAGGAAGAAGTTTATTGTCCTCACTGTTAGGAAGTTTCTCCTTAAATCCAAGTTGCTTCTCTCCTTGATTAGTTTCCATCCATTGTTTCATGTCCTGCCTTCTGGTGCTTTGGAAAAATAGTTGACCCCCCCTTCTTTGGGGCAGCCCCTCAAATACTGGAAGACTGCTATCACGTCCCCTCTATTTCTTCTTTTCTCTAGACTGGCCAAACCCAAATCCTGCAACCGTTCTTCGTAGGTTTTGGTCTCCAGGCCTTTCATCATCTTAGTTGCTCTTCTTTGTACTTCTTCCAAAGCTTCAACATCTTTTTTGTAATGTGGTGACCAAAACTGGATGCCGTGTTCCAGGTATGGCCTTACTAAGGCTTTACAAAGCAGTACTAATCCTTCCCGCGATTTTGATTCTATGCCTCTGTTTATACAACCAAAGAAGAAGAAGAGCAAGGAAGAGAGGATTGGTAGGGTGGGAAAGGAGAACCTGTCTGTGTAACACTAATAAATCCTGGCAGATTCTTCAGAGGAAGGAACGGCCAAGAGTTTTAGTCTTTGGCCCTCCTGAAAGGCAGATTCAAGGGGTAACAGGAAGTAGTAGCTGAGCATGTGTTCCCCGGGGCAAGATGAAGGGGAGAGAGAGGAGTCCCATTGTTGGAAAGGATTCTGAGCAATCTCCAAGGTGAAAGAAAGACCACAGAGTCCTGGACAGGGTTAGTGAGACACAACACGGGCTTTTCCTTGGTCTTGCCAACAGGCAGGGAGGTAGGTCCCTGTGGTTTGATCCCATTAGTGGACTGTAGAAATTATGAGTAGGGAGGAAAATCCCCTCATCCCTTCTTTCCGCTTGGAATCCTAAGGGCAGAAGGTGCAGCCCGATCTAAAAAGTGAGATGACAGGTGGAGGTTAGGATGGGGTCTAGGACCTTCTTCTGGACGACAGAACCTTTAGCTTAGGATTCCTCCAAAGACACAAAGTGAAGGCAAGGAAGATCAGGAGAAGATGTGAGTTTGGACATATCTGCAGATTCGACTCCCTTCCTTCTGGGAAGAGCTTGGACACTTTGGATCCCTAGCCTGAAGGACCTTGCAGGTGGGAAGAGATCTTTACACCTTCTCTGGAGCTTCAGAGGAAGTGGAGTTGACTTCTTGAGCTACTGACGCTTCAGGCCTGGGACCTGTTTAGGCTCCAAACTGGGAAAAGGTGACAACAATTTAGCAATTGTGACGGACAGATGAAAAGTTCATGTAAACACATTCATCGTTCCAAGCCAGTCTTGATGTCATCTCCCACTGGAAACTGTGGGGATTCAAAGCCCTCATTTTGCCAAGCATTCTGAAAAACTAAGAGGAGATCAAGGGAATGGCTTCCTGCAGAAACCATATTTTGGAAAGAGGAAACCATGGTTGTGTTGACCAATCCAGATTAGGCAGGAAGAGAAAGTCAGAGAAATGGTGTTCAGGTGAGCCTTTGGCTGTCTAACTTTCTGCATCTCATCGGAGAGTCTGTTGCCTGCTGAAAAAGCACCTTTGGGACATCTCATTGGAGAACAATCAGGTGAAGGCCCCGGGAGAATAATCGCATTGTGGTGTCCCTTTTGCAGCTCAGCATCTCCTTAGTTCTGTATCATTATTGTCCTTCCAAGAAGTTTCTCCAACTGACTTTTGAGGTTAGGGAGTGAGCGAGCGGAGAAGGCTTAAGAAAAGCGAACGTGAGATTTTTCTGGCAACAGCCAGACTCTTCTGATTTCCCTGGGCTTTTGTAAGTGTGAGATCAGCTTGATTTTATTTGATAGGAATATTTCTCTTTTCCTTTCTCTTTCTCTCTCTCTCTCTCTCCATTCATGTTTGCCACTTAAAAACCTGTGGTTGGATTTGTTGACATTCTGGCTTGTTACAAGGATTGGATCACAGATATTCTAAGTATTATGTTTCAGCAGACCTATTTCTATCCACTGTTTAAACAGTCTTGGAGATTTTGCTGCTTAATTATTGCTTGATTGATTAAAATAAAGAGAAATAGCGATGTGCATTCTTAAAATATACTAATAATGGAATGGCAATGCAATTTGCAAACTGTCTGGCACAAACCTCATTGGATTCGCCTGGGCTTTAATGCAAGAAATTTAATAATTGGTATCTCCAAATGCTCATCCTTTAAACTAATAAAGATTTACTTCTTGGTCAACCGCAGTGATTCTGTTATATGTATTAATAGAGAAGGAATTGGGGATAGTGGAAGATAAATATTTTTTTTTTCCAAAGTGAAAATAAAAAGGCATCTTAGATTCTAAGTAGACCTGGTTAGGCACACAATGTGATGCACAATGACTTGGCCAGCCATGCAAATCAATGCTAAAACATCTAAAGCTCACTTGCCTAAATACATTGTTATTTTCCTTTAGCAACTGAAGGACGGCATCCAACAGTTGTTTAATCCCGATCTTACACAGACATTGATGGTAAGCAGCTTACTAAAAAGATTTTAGCATCTCATTGTTCTGCGGTTAAATATTATCTCTTTCTTAGTGAGCAGACGGTATTAAAAGCAACAGTTTATTTAAAAAGATCAAATAAATTGTGTAGACAACAACTATATTGAAAAGAATGTTCCAATGTGTCCCCCGATCTGATGTTTTGCAGATGTGTGGAGACCAGAGTCCAGAACATCTGGACAGCTGTAGGTTAGGAAAAATTGAGCCTAAAGAATAACTCAAATGCCTTGCTCTACTTTCCGCTAAGGTGGTGCCTGCTTCAAACACAAAACAACATTTGCCTACTTGTTAGTGTGAACAATTTACATCAGCTTTCATGCCCATCTTGCGCAGTTGGGAGCAAGAAGAAACTGATCAAAAACAACTGAAGTCATCTCTGGATTCAGACCGAGGGACTTTTAAAATTCCACCTTCGGATGCACCACGCAGCAGCAAGAAATTCGAGATTAGTTAGCACTGTGTCTTTCTTCTCTTTAGGCAAGAGTCGGACACGATGTAATGGTTAAAACGACAACATTTTTCTTTCCTGAGCACCCAAAGGTACTTTTCCTTTCCCCCCCCCCCCCAAAAGACACCTGGACTTACTTGTTTTTTTTTCTTGGGAAACACTTCGCTTGTCATCCAGGAAGCTTCTTCAGAACCGAAGCTTCTTGGATGAGAAGCGAAACATTTTCAAAGAAAAAAAACCCCAAGAAAGTCCAGTTGCCTTTGGGGGAAAAAAGCACCTTTGGGATAAACCATCCCCTGGATGATTGAGAAGCTCCAGGGACATTCCCTGAGCGCCATTCTCTAAGCTGCTCCGTCCCTGTGGTTGTCCGCAACGGGAGCTCTGCACAACCGCATCCTTCTCTCATGCAAGACCAGCCATTGTGAGATTTTTGCCACTTGAAATGCAACGTCTCAATCAGGTCTGGGTGGACATTGGCTTGAGTGCTGCTCCGGTCCCAACCGTATCCCCGCTGCTCCATTTCAGGACCAGCTGCTTCTCCCAGATGCCAGCAAACCCCTCCTCAGAATTCATCTACCGGTGATTCCCACAGCTTCTGTTTCCGCTTTTTGTTTTTAATCGATGCCCCTGAAACCCAAGGAAAGTTGGCTCGGCGCTCTGCCAGGGAACCCAATGCAGGGACCTTGGCAGCCAAAGGGAGGCTTCTGAAGGTGTTTGGCAAGCCTCGATTGTTGTGGCGCAAACAACTCTCGCTCGGGTGCAAGCTTGAAATATCTGGGGAGGGGTCTGGGGTGGAATTGGAAGGGGGGAAAGGCCGGGCTTGGGCGGGAGGCAAAATAGAGAGACTGAAATGATGACACTAATTAAAAGATGCTAAAGATACCTATCTTTGACCGAATGCACAGGAAAAAAAGCTTAGGAAGAAAAAGAACACCTTCCCAAAACGTATCCAAGAATGTTATATACTATAAAAATGGGAGCAGCAGACAAAAAGTGTGCAATTGTTCGAGAGGAAAAAATATATATCATTTTTAATTTTTTCCCCCCTCTTCTGGATGGCAAATGGATGTGGACAAGAATGACATGAACTGGAAAACGAGAAATGAAGTCAATTTGACAGATTAATTCATGCTTATTCACCGGTGGAGGGAACGCTTTCAGATTTTGTTATGATTATATTATTGAGGATGAAGGAATGCTTTAAGAACGTGCAATTAATATGGAATTCACTGTCGGAGGGGGGAATGTTCCTCCGGGGCTATTGAGAGTCTTGAAAGAACTTTTGAGAAGGAAAACTGAGCAGGGAGACAAGCCCAGGTCATCAAACGGAATTTCCAAAGATACAATCCTCTGTTTTCCAGGAAGAAGAAAAATCTTTGGGACCCTTGGAATTAACATTCACTTTTAGTGAAAGTACACTGGAATACAAACATAACATGTGTGTTCAGTGTCAACTCACAAACGTTACACATTGGGACAACCATCATTTCAAGTTCTCAGTTTGTTATGCGAGTCAATACCCCCTTCAAGGCTAACTTTGGAATCTGCTTTAACTGATGCAATCGTTTTATAGGTTGTTTATATTGTTATGGTGAGTCGCACAGTCAGCCAGATGTTTAGACTGGATTTGGCATTTTTTTGTTCATGTATCTAGTCCTTCCCAAAAGATAGGCAGATGTTGTTGTTTGATGGCCTCGGTACAGGACGTAAGCTGCGCCAACTAAAGTTGCCTTTTGCAATTGATTGATGGGGATTTTATCAATGCTGCTGGTGTTCAAGGGGCACTCCAGATGTTTGAGAACTGCATTGCTATTATTTCCTTTTTATAGTTAGTACAAAATGGTTACTCACTGTGAAGTCTTTGCAACAATGTGGAATTAATTCTCATTTAGGAAGGAAGGAGAGGCAGAACAAAAAGGGGGAAAAAGGAGGGCGAGAAAAGGGAGGGAGGCAGGGAGGGAGGCAGGGAGGAAGGAAGAATCTAGCTGTCAAACTGGTATAGCAATACGCTGATGAATTAAAAACATCTTAAACACTCGTGGCATTTTCATGTACGCTGATTTTTTTTTCCTGTTTCCTATGGAAAATGCAAAAAAAAAAAAAAAGTATATTATTTTGGTTCAAAGATAACCGGCGAGTTAGGAAGCTCATTTGTCACTAGCGAAAGCCACAATTTTGCAGAGGACTGGTGAGGGCTTTTACCAATCTGGCTGCAGCTACTTTTCCTGGCAAATACTTCCCCAGGCTTGTTATTCTTTAGAAGGAGCCTGAAACAGGACTCGGGGCCGAATCCTGAAGTCACCCTCCGGCTTCCATCCCTGGAGGTAGCTGATTTCTTTCAAAGAGATTCTTTCCACCAGCTTTAAGCCGGCTTGAATTAGCTCAGAAACAACAACAACAACAACTCGGTGCTGTATTCCCAAGGAGTCATAAGTGGCTCATTAAAAACAAAAGCCAATTTTTATTTTTCCCAAAACTTCTTCGCCTCAGCCTGGAGGCTGCCTGGCCCTGGGATGGGAGATCGCTGATCAGTTGCTTCCCAGAGAGCAACACTGCCATCTGTTAGAGAGAGGGAGTCATGTGCAGCCTCAGCTGGAGAGACTGCGAAGCAAAGAGCAGCCTTCCCTCCAGTAGGAAAATCTTAGGAAAGCTTTAAACGGACAGTGCATTTTAATGCAAGCAGAATATCTAATTTTGCCAGCAGCTTGGTTGTCCGTCCTTCTCCTAATTCCACTATGCTCTTTTTTCCATTAAAAAGGCACAGCCAAAATTAGAAATGTGTTGAAGGAAAAAAAATAAATAGCCGAAGGAAAGCAGTGCAAAAATGCTATTCGCGGAAATGGCTTGCAATATAGAATAGTGTATATATAGTAATTGTGTGCGAAAGAAAACAAGAAAACACATACCCCAAATACTTAAGAATATATCTCTGAGCTCAGAGAGCACCAAGGACTACACGGCTTAATCCTGAGCTGTACGTTTCCCGTTCGGTTGAATATATCTGAATTTACCAAAACTGCACTGCAGACTCTCTAAGCAGGAGGGAGGGGTCCAATCTTGTCCAACCTTGGCAGCTTCAAGACCTGCGGACTTCAACTCCTAGAATTCCCCCAACTCCTAGAATGTGTCCCCGATTTATAGAAGCTTTAGAGCAGAGGTGTCCATCCTTGGCAACTTTTGTGGACTTCGACTTCCAGAATGCCCCAGGCCGGCTGGGGTATTCTGAGAGTCGAAGTCTACAAAGGTTGCCAAGGATGGACAATCTTGCTCTAACGCTTCTATAAATCGGGGACAAATTTAAACTTCATTCAATTGGGAGATCTCGCACAGCTCCTTTCCTCTCAATCACCCAGTCACTAGACTAATTTTCACACATCACTGGGACTCGTTTTAGAATTTTGAACCTGAGTACAGCATTTTAAAATGTGGTAGGTTTCCTTTACATGCAAATCTGATTTTCAGGGTCTAGATAGGCCCCTGGAAATTATGGGGTGGGATCATCAAATCCTTCTCAAATGAGATTTACCTTTTTCTTATGCCAGGATGTGCATTATGGGAGTTGTAGTCCATCACAGATGGAAAAAGTCAAGGTGGATAAACCTGCGTAAGAAAATGACCCTGTCGCGAACATGATCCTTGTTTCTCTAAAGTATTAGAGACAAACAATAACTCCCAACTATTAAGGGGCTGTTTGATAAGATCTGGAAACATGTTTCCAGTTAAGAAGTTATCCAATCATGCTTACATGAAATAAAGCAGGAACAGAGTAATTTAATTAAGTCTTGAAGACTATATATTAATATTTCTAATGACAGCCTGATGCAAATGAGTGCCAAATGGGTTTTTTTTAGCAGTGCAGTATGAAATTACTTGGACAGTGAAATGAGGAGGATATTTGCATGTTTGTGTGGATGAAACTGAACATAATTTTGACCTGAAACAATAAATAAAAGGGAGTCTCAGCCTTACAAAAATAAAATATTGCCAAGGACAAACGATAGCGCTGCATATTTTGTGCCTTGGGGCTGGGTGTCAAGAGTCTTATTCCATCTGAATTCCAATTTCTGGGAGCAGAGAGTTTGCAGTTTATTTATAATCTGCTCTGTGTCTTTTCTCCCTGTAGAGTTGTGCTCTGGGCCCAAAGCTGCAATTTTTGGAGCAAAGGGAAAAAAAAAAGATTACAGGGTTTTGTTTTGTTCTCTGGTTTGTTTTTGGATGCCTGCAGCTTCAAAGCTAGGCGAGTTTAACCCTTATGTTTGAAGCAGCCTTGTTATTATGGAAAGATGCATGTGGGGTCAGAGATGTCCTTGCTGTCCCTTGATGGCTTCCCCACATCTTCGTCACGGAGGTCATCATTCTGAATCCAGTCCCCAGAGCTGGAATAGATGCCCTCTTTGTCCCCAAAGCACTGCTAAAGAAATGCTCAATTGTTTCATCATTGTCTAATCAAGCCAACAATGATTCTGATCAGCGACCTCCAAACTTGGCAAGTTTAAGACTTGTGGACTTCATGGCGGAAGGAATTCTGACGGCGGGCTGAGGAATTCTGGGAGTTGAAGTCCACAAGTCTTAAAGTTGCAGAGTTTGGAGACCCTTGATTTGGATGATTCACCGCACTGAGTCTCGATTCCTAATTAGGAAAGTATTGCTTGAGCAGCTTCACACCCTCATGCCAAGGACTGCAACTGATAACTTGATTGCCAAGAGACTGGGTCTTGAATCTAACATTCCGGGCATATCTGTGGGCAGTGAACAAGTCCTGGGTATCAAACCACAAGCTGGCCTATGCATTATGTCATCCTTAAGGTTTTATTCCTGCATTCTGGTTGGTTGGTTTGTGCGGCTTTCTTTCTTTTCTTTTTTCTTTTTGCCTTTGAGATAGTCAGATATTTATCCTTTGGAGGATGGGTAAGAGACAGAAAAGTCCCTAACCATCTCTGTAGTTGCATGACCACGGTGCAAATATTACATCTGACAGATGAAATGAGCTGGTGGGTGAAATGCAAACAGATTTGCCTGGAAAATGATCAGTTTGACAAATTAAGTCATGGACCAAGAATGCTGTTTCATTGCTTCTTTGAGCCAAAGGGCTTTCGCAGCCACTCGAAGTGTTTTTTTTAGAAGTTCCACAAAGAAACCGACACAACTGCAGAATTCCTCTTGTTCTCAAGCCCTTGGTTGACCATCTTAAAGACACGGTGATATCTCTCCAGTCCAGCCACATGTCACAAACCTCAGAAGAGATGTGGGGCTGGCTCTGGGCGAAAGTCCATCTCGCCACACGGTAGCCGATCAGATTCATCCAGGAATCTCACCACTTTCTTCTCAGCGGCTGAGTCTTAAAATCTCCGCCTATGATTCAGCAATCCCTCCTGTGACTCAGCTTAGCAAACAGACTGTTGTCTAAAATTCATCCCTCTGATATGAATATGAAATCCACACATCTTAAAGATGCGAAGGTTGAGAAACGGTGTTTTAGAATATTGGGGCTGGTGATGTCTTCATATATAAAAATAGTCTCTTAGTACCACTGAGGGGGTCAGGAGAGGTTCCCAAGTTGTATTCTGTTGGTTCAGCTGGTCACCGTTGAGCACAGCCCCAATCTATATTTTGGGGATTAGGTTGGTTGTAACCAGCCTTCAGAGGTTTATTTTTTAAATACTTCAAAATTCTTAGTTGAATTACACCTTTCATATGATCAATCCTCAGTAAACGAGAGCAGGCAGACTTTTGGGGGTGGTGGTCTTCTGGAATGCTTTACCTGGCAAGAGAAGGGAACGCAAAAGGGTGCAGGTTATTATTATTTATTAAATTTATATGCCCCCCCCCACCCCGTCTCACTGTCAAGCAACTCTTGATTAGGTTAGACCAGGAGTTTCAACCATGATGTTCTGCTCTTCAAAATCAGGCCCAGGATGGAGCTTATTAATTGCTAGTTATGAATTTGGGACTTTTTAATCTCATGGAACAATGCAGCTACCATTGTTTTCTTTGGACAGTGTGTTTGGTACGTCAAGAGCAGAGACGCTGGCACATTGAATTGCTTCTTACTTTCTATGAAATTGGGAGAGTTCCTTGGCTGTGCCAGAGCAAACTCTGAGTGGCAGCTGTTATTATTAGCATTATTTTGTTGAAGGGATCCTTATTTCTTCCTCCGCATACCTCCTTCGCTGCAAACATTTTGAGAGCAACTGTAAAATCCTCTCCGGGACACTGTCGCTATTCATGGCCTGCTGGTGGGAGTAACAGAGTGTGGGTGAAATATATATAGAAAGCAGAAGAAAGAGAGGAGAAAGAAAAGGGTGAGTGGATGCAGGCTGTTTATACAGATTTAAAAAAAAAAAAAGATGCAGGAGGCATGGCTTAAAAAGAATGTTCACATTATTGACCCAAAGCAAAGTAATGACTCAGTAGTTTTAATGGATGCCTTGTGGGATATACAGCATGTGGAGGAGTCTATAGGGGACTCTACAGGGAAACAAGCCACTAAGAAACAGTGCTGGGCCAGCCAAGAAGCAACTCTGAGTTATCCCTCAGAGGCCGAATTATGGGGATGGCAGATTCAGGGTGTAAGTTTTGTTCTTCAAATTTGGGGAGGTTAGGAAGGGGTCAGGCTACTTATTGGACTTTTTATATCAAAGTCTTGTGTCTGGTTTGAAAACAGAGGCATTTGAAGGCAGAGGTGGCCGTTGTATGCAGTCAGAAACCTGGCAGAACATGACTAGATTTTTGGCAATGATAGGCCTTAATTGCGGACCTTGGCCATCTGGTCATCTGTCACTAACTCCTAACCGAGTCAAGTCAAGCATGCTGTGTGAGCCAGTCAGCCACTCCTTGCTGGGGGAGGATCGTGCCCGGCTTATCTTCTGTGGGGGCACCATTGGGCAACAGTGAACCCAATGCTTGAAGATGTTGCTTGAGAGACCTTCAACAGAAGAGGCAGACCGCCGTTCCAGACGGCCTTCTTTTAAAACAAATCAAGACTCCACGTTCAGTCCCTTTCTCATGCTTCTCCAACTACAGAAGACTGCCCAGACGCTCAGGCTGGCTGGGAATTAGGGGGGGTTGTGGTCTCCTCTATCCGATTTTGGATGCTTTGCTGTACCTTCAGTTTTCTAGAATTGCAGCTGGTGTTTGATGTGTCTTCTGCAACGTGACCAGATCTTTCTCAGCCTTTACAAGATCCTCAGCCCAGCGGAGCAGTCTCTCATTTCCAGGCAGTGATGACTCCATAGCCCAGGAACTGTCTTCTCCACCCCCAAAGTGGACCCACTTATGAAAGGAAATTTCTCCCTGATTCCAGGGGGTTCCTGTTCACTTTGGGCACACAGCAGCCCTGACCTTCACCGCCCTCTGCTGCCGGCATCCTCCGGATTCAGTCAAAGCTCCCATTCATCTCAACCTTCTTAAAGAACGCAGCCCAGTCTTTGAGGGGATTCCCAGACTGAATGTCCAGGGAAAGCCAGGAGGAGAGATTGACAGGTCTCCAGGAGCTCACCTGGGGTTTCTTTGCAAGTGACTTGGCTGTCAGGAGTAAAAGGCAGGGTAGTTTATGTCTTATGCCCTCAACCCTGGTTTTAAGGAACGTGCCCTTTAGAAGCTGCTCTGTGACTAGAGAAGAGGGGGAAGAACACATCCTCCCAGTATACACTGACGCTTTTAAACAAAACTAAAGGTGAAGAAAAGGCTGCTCGTGAAACCACAGTATAGGGGAAGAATGTCCAACCTTGGCCACTGTAAGAGCTGTAGACTTCACTTCCCAGAATTCCCCAGCCAGCATGCTTCAAGAGACTGCTTAGAAACAAGCCCTACCCGTCCCTGTGAACCTGTCCATCGTGGCTGGTGACCAAGGATTTATGCCTTGGCTTGATATATCAGAATGGTGTAGTGAAGAGTGTTAATGACTTCGGGACCATCAAGTAGAAGTCACACTAATAAAGGAGAATATCTGTAGCTCAGGGTTGGCATGTGGGCTCCTTGGTGCTCTCTGAGCTTGCTTGGTCCCAAACTAGGGAACATCATCAGAAGCCACTCTGTTGTCATGTAGGTCATGATTCAAAGAAATGTGCGATGGCATCGTGATGCTTGGACATCACAAAGGACCATACCGGCTACCCTTGATTGACGGTTCCTCCCTACCGAAGAGAAGAGCGCCTCCCCCTGGAAGTGCAGATCTGGGTTTGGCTTCTTCTGCCTTCCTCAGCGTGTCTCTGGCGTCTTTCTCAAGGCCTCTTCCCACAGTCGGAGCCGCATCCCGCCTCCCCAGCCTCCTCTCTGCTCTTCCACAAGGCTTGATCAAGGCCAAGCAGGGTTAATCCCTAGGAGGATTAGGAGCAGCTCTGGAGTGGTCCGGCAACGGAGGCTCGCCAGACTACACAAGACCATTTTTGCACAAGGCAGCCGAGGCTCAGTTGCCCGTCCAGATGACGCCACGGCTCAGCAACGCCAGGCTGATTCCGAGGCTCACAAAACGAGACGTTTCATGGGAGCGAAACACATTTCCTTGCAAACGGAGCTCCCCGTTCAGTCTTGCTATGACCCCAGGCCTACAGCTCCTCAAGCCGTTATCTCTGGACGTGACCCTCTTGCCATCACCAAGTCTCATCTGGGAGGACTTTTCTATCCTTTCTAAGATTGAAATTCCACTGAATTGCCAAGATTACAATTTTCAAGCTTTATGGAACCCCTCAAAGAACCAACATTTGTGAAGGAATCTGGTCACACCAGGAGACCCAAATGGCTTTCATGTTTTTCAATGCATGTTGCTAAAAACAAACAAACATTGGCCTCATAACTTGGAAAGGCCGATCCTGGGCGCAAGAAGGAATCAGTTCAGTTTATTAAGTGGTCTTTTTTGCATGTGCTGAGGAACGTTTTGTTAAATTCTGTGATTCAAGTGTGGATTAAAGCGGATTTGGAGCAAGGTTTTGCAGACTCCGGCCGACAGCTGGTGGACCTGGTTGCCATCCTAATTCATCCCCCATGTTGGTACTTCCAAAGTAGACGATTGTTGTTGTGTAGCTCGTTGGCTGCAGTGTGTTAAGCGAGCTTGCTTAATGGTCCTTTGTTAACTAAACCAGAATTGGTGGAGTTTGCAGAAGTGCCTAAAACCACCACGATTCGCCAAGCTCCATGGCCAGGTGATTCACACCCTAAGCCAAAGCCAGAGCAGACCAAGGTGTCAGCTGAGCCTGGACTAGAAGACCTCCAAGGTGCCTTCCAACTCTGTTCTTCTGTCATTCTGCTTCTAACCTTTACCCCCTTCGATCAGTGACCAAGGTTCATTCTGCCAATAAAACACCGCTGGGCAGTCTTGATCATGGAAATGAGGTGCTTGGCTATTTTAACTACAAAAAAGGCAGGCCGCATTCTGAGAAACTCATGGAAAAGAAAGGCAGTAGCACAACTTGTCTGGAGCCCAGCTGGCAAAGCGCCAAGGCTGAGCTAGGATGCCAGAGCTGCGCACGGCTTGCCTCTCCTGGCACTGGGCTCCCACCCGCCGGGAAAGGCAGCCAGGCTTCTTCTGGATCGCGGGCAGCGGCCTCTGCTGTGCCCGACGAGGACATTGGGATGGGAAGAAAGGCGCCCCACTCCCCGAGGGAAGTTGATGGGAGGCGAGTACTCCGTTTGGACCCAGCGCCGACCCTCCCCTCTCCCCCAAAGCCCCGTCCTCGTTCCCGGAGCGAGCAGCCAGGCAGGGCCGTCCTCCCTGCCCCCCACCCCCCCCCCCCCCCCCGGGTCCCA
>JANHFL010001784.1:24400-36913 GCA_032468155.1 Oxyrhabdium leporinum | reverse complement strand
TCCTCCTCCTCCTCCTCCTCCTGCTTTGGATGTTGAGGGAGATACAACCTATGGTTCTTGCGCTTCTGGTAGCCTCAGCCATTGTTAATTGAAGTTGCAGGGGTGTTTCCTTGATCTTGTCCTTCCTTCTTCTTCTGGCTCTGCCTCTGTTTTTTGACCTTCTCCGCTCTTTGTACGTGCCAGGTATGGCATGGAATCCCACGGCATCCTCTCCAGGTGAGCAAACCACTCCATTTGCTGTTTTTGTACGTAGTTTAAGATTGGTTCTGTGCCAATTCTTTCTCTTAGAGTCTCATTTCTAAATGTATTTCTTGTGGCCACTCCAGCAGCTTTCTTCTGTTCTCTTCTTCTTTGGTTTGGTTGAAGAAGATTTTTTTTTCCTGGGTCTTTCTTGCCTACTCTATAGTGCATATGGGGGTCAGTGTCTCACCCCTCCCTGCTCATTTTCTTAACCTTAATTTGGTTATTTCCTTCTGCTGACCTTCCTTCAATGTCATGTGGCTGAGACATTAATCAGGCCAAAGGAATGCTCAGTGTCAGACTGAAGACGCTGATTAAAATATTAGTGTTTCGGTTTCACAGAGTTGTTTTTATGCTGCGTTTAAATCCCTGAATTTTGAGGGACGGGAATAAATGGCTTGCTCAAACTTTGTCGCCCTCCAGGCCTGATAGTCAGTCCCTTTTCCCTAGCTGAAAAGAACTCAAGTGGGAAATTATTATTATTATGGTCCACCGCCCAGTCATCCAGATGTTCAGAATGGATTTAGCATTTTTGTCCACCTATCGAGTCCTGGAAGACGCAGATGTTCTCGTTTGATGGTATGAAAGATCTCGTCGCAGGATCTAAGCTGTTCCAAGTAAAGCTGCCCTTTGCAATTGACTGATGGTGAATTTGTCAGTGCCGATGCCATTCAAGAGGTTGATGACATTTATTTGCGACCCATCTCACTTGAAAGTGGCTCTGGGTAGCTTACAACTCACTGACCTTCCAGCCAACCCATGCTCTCTCCAGCTGAGAGATGCTGCATTGGAGGACTGATCTCTCTTCCCTCAAAACACCAACCAGCCCTCACGGTTCCTCTTCCAAGGCTGACTTGTCCCACTTCCATTCTCCCCCCATGAGTTAAACTGGGATTTAAACCGAGAACTTGCTGGTCCGGATTCAGCAGCTAAACAAGCAGAGGCTCTTATTTCAAAGGCTCTTATCTCAAAGGCTTCACACTTGTGTGAAAGTATCCACAACAGCAAGGTGTTACGACCGATTGGAAGAGTGTGATCAATGCCGTACGACTACCATTGAGCCCAAAATCTCTATTTCTAAGTGACACGTTTGTTAAGTGAGTTTGCCCCATTTCTTGCCACAGCTGTTAAGTGAATCACTGCAGTTGTTATATCAGTAACACAGTTGTTAAGTGAATCTGGCTTTGCTGGTCAGGTCGCAAAAGGGGATCATGTGACCCCAAGACACTGCGACCGTCATAAATGTGAATCAGTTGCCAAGCTTCTGAATTTTGATCACACGACCCTGGGGATGCTACAATGGTCATAAGTGTGAAAACTGGTCATAAGTCACTTTTTTCAGTGCTGTTGTAACTTTCATTGGTCACTAAATAAACTGTTATAAGTAAAGGACAATCTGTAACTTCAAAGGGGGAGGAAAGAGATTAAAGCTTGCTTATAAAGATCAGAAGTCACTTCTTTAAATATCTTTTTCTTTCTGTTCCTTTCTCTCTTTCTGTCTCTCTTTCATTTTTTTGTACATTTTCTGCCCCTCCTTTTTCCACTTTTCCTTTTTTTTCTAATTTTTATTGCTGTTAAACTTTTCAATAAAATTTCAATTAAAAGAAACATTCTAAAAAATCAGCCAAATCTTCATGCTTTCTTCTGTGGAGGAGAAAATCAAGAGTTTTCAAGCATACGTCTTCTCATTCTCCATCCTTCCAAAATTAGATCCACTTCTACTTCCAAGGTCTTAATTCTGCACTTTTTTCAAAAAGGAATTCTTCCCTTCACATATCCTCATACTTCCCCAAGGAGCTCATATTTTCCAGTACTGTTTCATCCCCCGTCAAACTTTGGAAACTTCTCCGGAAGATCCCCTAATTATTCTTTCTTCTGATGAATGACCAACTCACCGAGGTCTCAAGCTCTCCAAGCACCAGATCGGGCTTTTCCCCCCGTGGGATCCCTGACCCTTGGCCAGCTCCCTGCTTGTTCCAGCCCCTCTCGGTCTTCTGAGCCGGCTGCTGGGAAGACGCCTGGAGTGGAAGAGAGACTGAATTTTGCCCAAAAGGTCGGACGATGCGTTTGCAAACTGTTTCGGTAGTAGCTCCTTGCAATCAGAAACATCTGTTCAAAAAGGCAGCTGGTGAGGGCTGGAAGGGAAGGCATCCGCTTTATTTGCAGTTATCTCCTTTGCAGCATCTAATAGGAAACATGAATTATGTGTGTGCGTCCAATTACAAGCCCCCCTCCTTCAGCTCTTCCAGGCAGTCCTGGGATGCGGAGGGGGCCCGGGCGATTACAGAGCCCTCTCCCCGGGGGTTCCCACAGTAGCCTCACCTGAAGGCTTCCATGCTTGCTCCGAGGCTAAGTCTGGCTGCTCGGTTGTCAGTTTTGATTTGCAACCGTGCGCTTGGCATCTGGTTCTCGTTGTAGCTGCCGCTGCAGCCCGGAGCTATTCAACTCTGAACCTGTGGGGCAGCAGAAGTAACCGTCTGGCTAATTTGATGGAGGAAGGTCCACGGGGTCAATTGCCAAGGGGAGGGTGAGCGCAGCTCCAACTTGGAGCATCCCGAATTGGAATTTGGACATTGAAAGAGCAACCTGCTTTGGGTCTCTTTCAGGGTGATGCCTGATTCCTCCATCGGTTTTCATTCATAAAAATTAGCGGTGACACAAGATGCTAGTTTGGGAACTGCAAATCAGATCAGTTTGTTTGAAACAAGAAAACCTCTTGACAAAGATGGGGAAGATCTTTAGATTCTGTCATGAAGCTCTCAGCTGGTCTTCGACTAATCCTCTCTCTCTCTCTCTCTCTCTCTGTCCCTCTCCCCCTCTCTCTATCTCCTCCCTCCCTCCCTCCTTCCCTCCCTCTCTCCTCCTCCCTCACAAGACTGTGGTGAAGTTAAAGCATGTTTGTTGCCTGGGGTTTGTTGAAGAAAAAATAGAGCAAAAGATTACAATCATAACAAATGGAGTATTTATGTTGAACAACAATGGATAGTCTAGTGATAAGGCAGTTTTCTTTGGAGGTGGCTGGCTCCTGACTTTACATTACGCTTTATAAGCACTGAGGGCAGGACAAGAAGCGATGGCTGGAAGATCATTCAGAAAAGAATCCAACCTAGAACAAAGGAGAAATTTCCTGTCCACGAGAGCAATTCATCTGGGAGTTGTGAATACTCTTTCATCACTGGAGGTTTAAAGAAGGCATTGGACAAAAATTTGTCTGGAATGATATCGGATCTCCTGCTTGAGCAGGGGGTTGGGCTAGAAGACCTCTAAGGTCCCTTCCAACCCTATTATTCTATGCTCTACATTTTCCTTTCACTGCTTCTTTAAGGTGGGTGAACGGACTCTCTTAAGATGAGCTGCAGGATGAATTGCTGTGCTGATGCTGATACGATCAGCCTTGGAGATTGTTAACTGACCTGGGAATATGTTTTAGGCTCATTTAAGCCCCTGATAAGTTGAAGGAGAACTGTTGAAATGTCAGTGGCGCTTGATTCTCGCTTTTAGTTCTGATGGCCATGTGGCCGCTGTTCCTATAATTCTCACATCTGTGGAGGGCAGCATAGTTGTGGAAAATGAGGCACGTAAATAAAGCCACTGTTTTTGTGCATGAGCGAGAGAGAGTGAAGCATTTGGAGCAGGGGACAAACACAGCAACTGGTTAGCATTATTTGAGGAATCCTGAGACAGAGAGGTCCACTACTGGGTGAAAGGCAGGGCCAGATCAGCGGAAGAAGAGGGATTCGGGTTCCCGGATCTACTTTTGATGAACTTCAAGAAGGATTCGAAGGGAAGGTTCAAATAAGGGCACCCCGGGGACTGAGATAATTGAAGGAGGAGGACACAGTCTGGGTGTGTTTTGCCATAAAAAGAGAAGATGGGGGAGGATGGCTGGGGGGTTGGGGGTCTCGAACCTTCTTCAAGGATCGGAAGGGGCACTGAACCAAGCAAGGCTGCTGTTCCCTATTGTTTCGATATGCCCCCCCCCTCCAAAAGACGGAATGGCTAACAGGAGAGCTCTCTGATGGCTTTGGTTATTGAGACTGCAAAAAAAGATGTTTTGCTGTCTCTTTCCTTGTGGGTCTGGCTCATATTGTGCCTCATGTGATTTGCTTACTGTTGGTTTAGTGTGTTGTGTGACTCCAGCCAATTGTGGCTTCTAAGCCACGAATTTTGGCTTTTGATGAATTGAGTAGTTGTGGACAACTCACTGAGCACTACGCGTGAAACGCAACTTAGCGTTGAATCTAAGATAGCCTGCAGGATTTCCCGTGGCAGGGCTCCAGGTCCTCCGGGGGGGGGCTGTTCAGATGCACCCTGAGCCTTTGGTGCTCCCCAGCATTGAAAGATCCCTGCCGTGCCAGCTGTGAGCGGCTGTCTAGAGAGCAAAGGTGGTGAAGCCAGGCAAGAGCTGTTGAGGCAAGCTGAAAAGAAGGAACCAGAAAATAGTAGCTCCTCTTAGGGTGCTGGTGACGTGATCCGTTCAGTCGTGTCCGACTCTTGGCGACTCTGCGGGCCAAATCTCTCCACATCTTCCGATCTTCCACTGCTTCTTGGAGTTCTTCTGTGCTCTGGCTGAGGTCAGCTTTGATAGTGTCCAACCACCGGCTTCTTCGATGGTCTGGTTTCCTTTTACCTCTTAGGAAGGACTAGCCTTCCTTCCCTGAATTAGCTGTCTGGGGACACGGTCCTCTTGAGTTGACTTCTTCAGATGCTGCATGAGTAAGTTACTCAAGCCAGCAAGGAAACCTCCCAAGGTCTGGTTCCTTCAGGAGATTTCTCCTGAGCTGAGCAGAGGAGATGGGAGCCTCCTCGTTAGAAGTGGCAGTTCAAAGTCAATTTCCCAGCATGTGCAAAAGCTGATTTCAGAGGAGTTTTTCCAAGTAGGGCAAACCGCATGGAAGGCAGCGACCAGGAGTCGCAACAAAGCTCAGCCAGTGGTGGGACGTAAGATGAAAAAGTGAGGAGCAGTCTGGCTCTTTCTTTCTTTCTGTGGCCACTGCATGCACGCCGAAGGGAGCCGGGTGCGCCCCGAAATCCGCTAAAAAGCGTTGTGTGAGCCTCGCAGGCAGGCTTCACCAAGTTTGAAAAACCAAGAGGGGCTTCCAAACAAAACTTCCAAACCCAGAAAAAAAGAAGGAAAGCCGATTCTGTTCATGTGTGTGACATGCTTTGCCCACTTGGCATCATTGCCCTGTGCCCCCCACCAAAAAAGCCCCCCCCCTGCAGACTCCAACCTTCTTTCGTACGTTTTTGTGAGGGGCTCTTTGTTCCACACCCAAGTGAATTGTTTAGGGACTGATTGTGAACACGGTTATCAGATCTGGAAAAGCAGAAAGATTCTCCTGAACTTTTCTCTATGGGGACTACGGTAGTCCTTGACTTATGAGCGTAATTGAGCCCAAAATGTCTAAGTCAGACATTAAGTCAGGCAGGTATATCCATCCTCCCTGTCTCTGTCTCTGTCTCTGTCTCTCTCTCTCTGTCTCTGTTTCTTTCTCTTTCTCTCCCTCCCTTTCTGTCTCTCTGTCTCTGTCTCTCTCTGTCTCTTTCTGTCTCTGTCTCTGTCTCTCTGTCTCTCTGTCTCTTTCTGTCTCTGATTTTTGTTTCTGCCAGCGCCCTTGGCTTTGCTTTGAGTCCTAACTGGAAGCAAATGGTTTAGAAGAAATTAAATGTACAGTTCTATTTTCCTCCCATTAAAAATACATTCTATTGCTTTGCTTTTGCCGGAGATAAAGGAATGTTCTGCATTTGTTCCTCATTTAGCAGCCCAGAAGCCCGTCAGTGAAGAAACAAACAAACAAACACGCACACACACACAATGATGGGGAGCTTGCCAGCCCTTCTGAGTCTAAGAGCGAGGACAACAGCTACTTTCTCCTGGCTCAGACACGGGGGGTTTCGAACTCATCTTTCTGCTGCACTCTTTCAAGGATCTCTCTGTCCACACCGGGTGGGTCTGCTGCACATCTGCATTCCGGATCCATGATTCGAGGTCGAATCTGTGGAAACAAACCTTGCCTGGACCTAGGTCAGATATCATGCCATTTAGTCATTTTTGTTGTGGTGTGTGTGGTCTGCCGCTGGTGTTGGTAAACTCTGGTTTTGTAGCTTAGCACAATGGGTGAACCTGGCATTTTGCACAAGCCGTGGCTAAGTGCAACAGGGGAACCAGGCCACTGAATGAGACCGTCCGGTTCATCCCGTCTGACGGTCCTGCATTGGCGGCTCCATGCAGGGCTCTTTCTTATGGACGCTGAGGGCTGAACCTTGGGCCTCTGCCCTGAGAGCCCAAAGCACCTCAAGACTCCCAAAGGCCATCTCCCATTGCTGGCCTTCCGGCTGGCGTTGATTCTCCGTCTTGCAAGGTGGGACTCAGCTGAGCTTTTCTGCTCTGAAGATGAGGATGGCCGCTTACCTTCTGTGGGAAAGGCCTTGTTTGTCCCCTCGGAGGAGTTCTCTTGTACCGGTTGCTCTCAGGTGTCCAGGTTTTTATTTGGCCAGACTCGGAGAGCTTTGCCTGTCCATTCTGGTGCAGAGAAGAAGAATTTGTGATGGTTTGCCGTCTGCAGACGTGCGTGAGGAGAGCTGCTAGCCTAGATTTAAAAAGAGTGGCGGAACAAGAAAGAGATGAGTATCCCAGAACAAGAATGGATTGCGGTTTTAACAGTTGTGATATTGTTTTAATTGTGGCTTGGACGCCGCTCAGAGTCACGTCCAGCGAGATACTTGCTAAATAAATCAAGAAATATCACCAGAGAATCCCAGCGCTGCAAATGAGACAGGAAGTGGCAAATCCCCCCACCCACCAAAAAGGAGGAAACAATGCAAACAAGTTCAGGAGTTGAACTGCGCTAGGAAGAGATTTTACTGTCTTACTTTCTTCTGAAAAAAATTAAGAGTGGGAGAAAACCCACAGCTTTCCAAAACTTCTGACAGGGGACGGATACAACTCTTATTCCTTGCATATTCCTCCATATGTAAACTTCTGGATCTTGTCGGGTGGAGTCACCCTGGAGAAGAAGCTGCTGCCCTGTTAGGATCCTCTGTCTTAACCCAGTTTAGGGCTCCCCTGCACCCTAAAAGCAACTGCGGCAGCCTTTCCTTGGAGGAAGGAACCGCCGTTTATTGGTTCCCCCCTCCCCAAGGTGGACCTTCTTGGGGAAGGAGCAGCCCCCCTCGCAAGGAGGATGAGTCCTCAGGTTCTTCCTCCCAGCTGTGTCAACATGCCCCCGCCCCCAAGGAGAGCTCTTTGAGTGCCTTTGTTTGGCTGGAATGGAAGCTGTTGGGACACTGGCTGGGTTTGACCTGGACAGCTGCGTCCTCTGGGGAGTCACCAAACAATGGGAGTCGGAGCTGCCAGGATCTGCTGGCCAAAAGTCCTGCACGCCTCTTCCATCCTTGATGCACAGAGAGTCTGGCACATCACAGAGAAGGCCAGGGCACAAGGAGAGGGCACCTTCCCGTCTGCCCGTCCCAGAATCTTCTCAAAGAAGTTGCAAGGTGGAGGAACATTGGTTCAAGAGCTGCTGTGGCTGGTTCCAACTCTGGATGGTCTGGTCTCCATCACCTTATGCCTCAGATGTCCGTCCTGAAAACGTGCAGCTTGCATTTTTCTGCCAGCAACATGGAAGAAGCTCTGCTTGCTGTGGGACAGGTGGAAGTCTTCTTCTGTGTGGTGTGTTGAGACCAACAAACTAAGGCTGCCTTCAAGCTGGCTCAAATCTCTCGCACTCGGTTGCCTAGATTTTCTCGTACTGTCGGTAGCTAAAAAAAAAGATTCGCAGAAGAGGTCCACAACACACCTCTCACTTCGCTGATAGATTGGGCGATAGAGATGACAGGATTTTCAGAAGAGAGGAGCCTCTGTTATCTGGGCAGAGAAAGGAAGGGGCAAAAGGGAAGCCTCCTCTTCCAGCTTCGTCTCAGTGGTGCAAAATTTGCACCTGCCGGCCGATTGCACGGCCTTTTCCTCTCCCTACAAATCGTCCTGGGGAAGAATTTCAGAGAATGGCGGCCCCTCCCCAGAAACAGGATCTTCATCTGATACTAACCCCATTAGTTTTGGGGCACTTGCCAAAAATACTGTGAGTTTTGCTTGCAAGTAATCTTGCCCACCGATCTGAGTTTTATTATAGCTTTCTTCGTTTAGTCAGCATGAGATTTCTTTTCTGCCGTCTGTTGCGTTCAGTTGTGCCCTTTGCATTATGCTGGCCTGACGTAGCGATGTGCTTTTTGTGGTAACCATAATCTGGATGTCATCGGGAGAATTTGGGCAGATGGACCGTGATGCCCTATATCCCTTTGAGTTGAACTTGGACCCTGTTTTTAACCTTCCTGGACTTTCCCATTTTTAAAGGGAAAATGCGTAAGGCCAGAGATCGGTCGGTGGAGTTTGTTTATTTTCTATGCATTTCTTTATTTATTAAATTTATACACTGCCCATCTCGCTACCCAAAGCTGTTCTGGATGGCTTTAAGATTTTCAGCACAAGTAAGCTCAAACCTGGAGATGCATTTCAGCCATTTAAGAAAATCCCAATTTTTGCGTAAGAATCTGGGAAGAGTCGGGAAGGAAAATTCATTGTGGGCTGAAAAGCAAAGCTGAAGGGATTCTTCTCTTCTGCTAACCTACCTGGGCGATCTCTCTTGAGTTGCTTGGAGAACCAGGGCACCATCCATTCACCCTTTGGCCAGCTGGGCAGGGCCAGCCCTTCTGTGGCATTTCCAGGCTCGCTTGTTCAGATGTAGGGCTGCATCCTATCCATTCTCTGCCTTCACAAGTTGGGGGACCTAATGGGAGCAGGCGGGTGCCAAGGTTTTGACTCGGGAAAGACCCAACTCTGAACGGACACTTGGGATAGGGAAGGAAAAAGCTGCTGGCATATGGAGTGTATCCCTGCTCTTCCCTTGCTTCTCTCGTAGGTCTGCCCAGCTGGGTAAATATATCTTGAAGGGCTCCCAAGACTCTCAGTGTGTTAGGCTGCAATTGGCTGCATATTTTGCTCTTCCACTCCTGAGTAAACATGTGTGGCCTTCCGTTGCAAGGAGTAAAGCTTTTGTACTTTGAAAGGGCCATCCTGGCTGGGGGCAACGGAAGTGAGCATCCAACTCAGGGGGAAGAAATGCCAGGTTTCAGAATAACAGATCTTGGAAGGGATCTTGGAGGCCTTCTAGCCCAACCCCCTGCTCAAACCTTCAGGTGCTCTTTGGAGAATGTCCCCCTCTTTTTGGGGGGCAGCCCTTCAAATCTGGGGACTTTCAAAAAGAGATTGGACTGCCACTTGTCAGGAATGATGTAGGGTCTCCTGCTTGGACGGGGGGTTGGACTAGGTGACCTACAAGGTCCCTTCCAACTCTGATAATCTGTAAAATATTGGAACATTGCTATCATGTCACCCTTATTCCTTCTTTCCATTAAACTAGCCTGCAACCGGTCTTCGTATCTTTTAGCCTCCAGCCCCCCCAATCATTTTTGTTGCTCTTCTCTGCTCTTTCTAGAGTCTCAACATCTTTTTGTATGTCGTGGTGACCCGAATGCCCTATTCCAAGCGTGGTCTTACCAAGGCCTTATAAAGTAGCACTAAAGCTTTCATCGGAGCCTTGATTCAGTCGTGACCTCCTCGTCAGGCTAGCAAGAAGTAAGCCGGCTTGGGAGGAGGAGGAGAGCAAGCCAGCCTTTGAAAAGGCCCGTGTTTGTGTTTTCTTTGTCCCTCTTGATTTAGCAACATGTGGAGGAGAAGATTAGAGGGTGCTGCTGCCTCCCTTGCATGTTGAGGTCAGGACAGGAGGTGGAGAAGCTGGTCTCTCTCCCGTTTTGTTTCTTGTTGCAACGACTTCCTTCCGTCAGCATTTCCTTGGCGTTTTCCCTCTGGAGCAATCTAGAAAAACAAAACCCACAAACACACACTTGGGCCGGAGTGTGCCTGGCCCCCCCTGGTGTGTCCTCAAAGAGCGAATCTCTTTGGTTGTTATTCAACGTGTCTGTTTGCTTGGAAGACGGGAACAGGCCACGATTGAATGTTGGAAGTGCTGTTTTAGCTTGGCCCGTCATGGTGTCGTGGTTGCGTTTTTAACTCCTAGATTGGGCGTATTGTAATCTGCCCGTCATCTTTTTGGGAACTGGATGCATAAATCCATAAATTAATAAATGCAGTTATTTTTGTGCTTGCACTATTGGGTTTAGACTTGCCATGTGCTGTTTTATTGGCCTTCCAACGCTGAAGGAAGGAGAACGTGTGGGCGGATTCCTTGTTTGCTTGAGAGGTGTGGTGCTGGGTAAGAAACAGAATAGGCCCAGGGCAGAAACCTACAATCTGGATGGAAACACAATATTTCCGAAGAAGCAGATGGAAGCCAATTACTGAAGGACTTGGGAAACTAGTCGCTGGATCTGAAGAAAGCCGTAAAAATAGCTTGCTCCTTGCTAAGCCAAGAATGGACTTAATGTAGCCGGAGGGTTGCAAATTCGGCATTGCCGGAGTTTTATCGCCAGGAATCTCTTAGCGGGACCAGGCTGAGATGGGGTTGTCTGGACACTGGCAGCTGAGGAAGGGATCCTTCCCACTTTGGCATCAATCAGAGCATTTGCCTCTGTAGGTTCCTTGTTATTTTATTCCTGAATTGTCTTCCCCCACTTGGAGCCTTCCAGATGTTTTAAGATTGTTCCAACACATCTAAGGGCCACCAGATTGGGGCAGAGTGTGCTTTCTCTCTCCCCTTTCCTTCCACTGCTCAGGAAAAGAGAAGATGGATGGATGGATGGGAGAGAGAGATGATAGATAGATAGATAGATAGATAGATAGATAGATAGGAGATAGGAGATAGGAGATAGGAGATAGGAGAGAGGGAGAGAGAGAGAGAGAGAGAGAGAGAGAGAGATATTAGAGAGAGATGGAAGATAGGCAGGCCGGCAGATGTGTTTGCAGATGCGAGTGCCCCTTTCTGCAGCTCTGCCCCCCCCCCCCCGCCTGCCTCTGGGTCGTCAGGCCCAGCGTGCCAGAAGCCCGAGCCGCTGCTGCTCTGCTGAATATACTTCTTTGGCATGGCTGGTGGCAGCGAAAGGAAAATATTTTCACAGTCCCCATTCTTTGGCCCTCTGAAATATTCCATTTTTATTTTTCGTCGGATGGAAGAAGAAAAATACACAGGGCTTCAAGGGAGGGGACTCGGCCTGCTGGGGAACGGAGCCGCCCAGCCAAACAGTGGCTGGGCTTGTCTGGCTGATGAATATCGGTCTTATTCCGCCGGCCTCTGGGGTGGACGTCGCCTGTTTCCAGAAACCCCAGGCATGCCTAGCATTTCCCTTCCTCAGATTTTTTGGGGGGTCGGGCCGGTCTGTGGCGTGCCATTGTCAGAAGACGCGGGTTGCATGAAAGGCCGGCTCTGTGCTGGGGCTTGGGGCCATTTCTGAATACTGGCTTGGCCCTGGGCTGCCCGAGAGGTGCCACCCCCCCTCCCCCCTCCCAGACAGATTGGCCAGTCAGGTTTTCTTTCAGGGATGCAGAAGGACGGAGGGCGAGGAGGGGAGGGACGCTGGCAGAGGAAGCGGCCAAATTGCCTCCACCTTCCTGATCTTCCCTGGGCTTCTATGTTCCCGCCCGTGTTTGCCCGGATTGCGTAATGGGAAGAGGGCAAGCAGGCAGCAAGGTGGGGCAGAGGTGGCCATTGGAGCTGTCTCCTGGACCCGGGGCTTCCCCAGACAGCCCCCTCCCCACCTCTGCAGGCTTTTCCTGGCCGGGGAGGAGTCCCCCTCCTTAGACTCCCCTTCCCCAAAATTCCTGGGATGGCTGGCAGAGCAGCAGAAAAGTTTCTGTGCCACCTAGGAAGCCCCTTCCTGCCACTTGCCCGGCTTTGGTCTCGTGAGTTAGAGTGGGGAGTTGTCAATCAAGGTGACTTGACCCTTGGAAAGACGCCCGACTCCCACCCCCGGACGCAGGGCCCTCCAGAAGGCTTGGCCTGCCGTGGGCACTGGGCACTGACAGCAGCCAGCCTGCCCACCAGAACAATGGGGACCCTATAGTCTACCCTCTCTGGAACGTACCGGCTTGTGACACACTCTCTAAGCATCCAAAGATCCTTGTACTCAAGGGATCTAGTGCTTCCTTCCTTGCTGTGTAACTAAATCTGTTTTTGAAGGAATGAGAATCTTACCCTCTCCTTCCGTGGCCTGGGGCTCTCAGGCAGGAGTGCACATATCCCATTCTATCTCCTTCCTTCCTTCCTTCCTTCCTTCCTTCCTTCCTTCCTTCCTTCCTTCCTTCCTTCCTTCCTTCCTTCC
>JANHFL010001784.1:8083-24300 GCA_032468155.1 Oxyrhabdium leporinum | reverse complement strand
CCTTGGGGCTCAGAGGAGGCTGTGATCTGTGGTTGCAACCCTGGTCAATGAAAATTCCTGACATATTTTCCACTTTCCTTGCAGCCAAGAGCGGCGTCTTTCACGGGAAGTGAAGCTGAGAGCCTGCCAGAGCTGAGGGACCCAAGTCTCCCAAGGTATCGCCCGTTGACCTGGGGGAGGGGGTCGTTTCCTTGCTTCAGAGACCCATTTTTATTCTTTCCCCTGCTCCTTTCACACAACCCACCCCCCACCGGTCATATTTTTTAACCTTCTCTTAAGTAGTCCTCGACTTACGACCACAAATGAGCCCAACATTTCCGTTGCTAAGTGAGACATTTGTTAAGTGTGTTTTGCTCCCTGTTACGGCCTTCTTTGCCACGGTTGTTAAATGAATCACCGCTGCTGTTAAGTGAGCAGCAGAGTTGTTGAGTGAATCTGGGTTCCCCTTTGACTTTGCTGGTCAGACGAGTGCAAAAGGGGATCACCTGACCTCGGGACGCTGCGACCGTCATAAGTATGAATCATTTGCCAAGCAGCCAAATTTTGATCATGTGACTGTGGGGAATGCTGCAACAGTCGTAAGTGTGAAAAACGATGCTAAGTCACCTTTTCCAGTGCCAGTGTAACTTTGAATGGTCACTAGATGAACTGTTGTAAGTCGAGGACTACCTGTAAAGGCTTTACCCCAAACCACCCTGCCTCTCTGCTACTTTAATCCACCTGGCCAGCTGGCTGGAAACATTCTCTTCCCTTTCATCCTCTCTCTCGCTCTCCCTCTCCTCCTCCTCCTCCTCCTCCTCCGCCTCTCCCCATTCCTTTTTATTTTTTGCAAATTAAAAAATGACAACAACCCTCCCGGGCCTTTTAAAGAAGAAGAAACTGAATGTTTAAGCTGTCTAGACACCACCGAAGGGTTGGGAACGGCACTTTGCAAGAGAGGAAGCAATTTTTCATA
The DNA here is from genome assembly GCA_032468155.1 of Oxyrhabdium leporinum. Lineage (NCBI taxonomy): Eukaryota > Metazoa > Chordata > Lepidosauria > Squamata > Cyclocoridae > Oxyrhabdium > Oxyrhabdium leporinum. The sequence continues at coordinate 23,345 of JANHFL010001784.1, read as the reverse complement.
ACTGTAAGCCAAAGTTTTGGAGTCCAAAAGCTTCTGTTTAACCTGCCTGCCTGTAATTTATGGCTTGATGAGCCAGTCCCTGCTTTTCTAGAGAGGCGGATGGGAGGGAGGGAGGGAGGGTCCTCAGAAGGGACGAGAAGAGCTGCTTTGAGCTCCAAGGTTGCTTTCCTGGGGCAAGGAAGTGGAGGGAGGGGAAGGGGTCTTTCCCCTTCTGAACTAGCTCCGAGCGCCCTCCAGGAATCGTGGCCGTTTCACCGCAACTCGTCTTCTACGGGTGCCGGGAGCTATTCTGCTCAGACGTCTGGCTCTCCCACCGCTCTCGGTCTGTGATCCCGTTCACACATCGCACTAAGCCCAAATGGGACGAATTTGATTCGAGATGCTGTCCAGCCTCACCTTTCGGGGAGGATTCAGGAAACCACAGTTGGCCAATCCATGGCTTTAGCCTGAGGCAGGAGGCTGATAAGCGAGACCAGGTTTGGGGGTGTTTTGAGCCTGGTCTGCGGCGCAAGCTTCCAGGAGCTTTAGAGCAAGTTAGATCCAGAGGTTAATTGGGGATATATTTTAGAAATCAACTTTTGTGCAGGCCTTTGGTGAGTAGGAAAGGGGAGAGATGCAGCTGAAGGCAAAGCTCCAGCTTGGTTTGCAGGAGGCTTGTATGAAATCGTGGCTTGCAGGAGTCAGAAAGGTCTTCCGTAGTGCTAGACGCTGTGGCCAGGCGTAGTGGACACCGCGGGACTTGGATGGACAAGACGCTTGCTTGCCTTAGTTCAAAGCAGATTCCTGGGCTTGGCTTCAGTCCCTCCCTCTGTTTTCTTATTTTTTTATTTTATTTTTCCGCTTTTTTAAATTTCTGGGACCTTTTTCCTGTTTACTGTCTGTGCTTATTTCGGCCCCGTTCCCATTTCGGACAGTTTTTGGACTCCAGTGTCTGAATCTGAAGCCAAATAGTTATTTGTTTTGGTTCCTTTTGCACTAATGCAAAATCTGTGATGTAACCGTTGTACGTTTCTTGGATACCAACACTTTTTTTTTTAACTATTTCCAAAATGTCTCCTCTTTGTAGCTTGATTAAGCCTAGCTATGCTAAGGGCAGCCCTTCTGGCCTCAGCTGGTCAATCTCGGCCAGGAGAATCCTTGCAGTTTTACTTTTAATTTGAGCAGCAGTCAGCAGGCTGACCATTACCGTTTCCACTGGGGCATAAACCATGAATTGTGGTGGATGCTGACAGTGGGAGCATCAGCATCGCTGGTTAACAGGAAGGAGGATCAGGGGTTCTTTCTCCGCTGCCAATCCTCGCCATCTGGAATTTCGTTTGGGCAAGCAAGCGTGAAAAATTTGGAATTTTTATTAAAAAGTACACGAGAAGCGATGAGTCCTCAGAGGGTCGTAGAAGTGTATTTGAGGGAGAGTGGAAAATAAAAATAAAGAGCTTCTCTCTGACAGTGGCTGGCTTATTTTTAAGAGTTAAATTAATTGCTGGAAAGGGAAATTGGAGAGACCCCTTGGGGGGTTTCAGAGAGAAAATTCCTCTTCCTTCCTCCCACGTCCCTTTTCCCGAATGCACCGATTTGCTCAGATCCGGGGACATGACACGGCCCTCAGAGGAAGCCCAGCCTCCTCCACTCCTATCGTGCCCCTCAATCTCTAGACGGCAGCTCAGAACCGCCATCCGTCTTCCAGCGAAAGACAAGAGTGCCAACTCCAGAAATCACGGGAGGAGCATTCTGGCAGGAGACAGGAGTGGGAAGGGGGAGCAGGAACGATAGAAATCCACCCAGTCAAGGAAATCAAAGCTGGGAGATAGAGATTTCGCCTGACAATCATCCGCTGTGCCAGGAGAAATGCCTTCGGAGGTGGAGAAGGGCCTGCCAAAGCACTCTGCCAGCTTGCCCCAATTTTTCCAATGGCCTCTCTCTCCAGCTCAGCCCCTTTGCTGCTCTTGCGAAGTACCGGTAGCTCGGTTTCACTCTCCTTAGCTAGGATAGGCTGAGCCATAGTTAACCTAGGCATGGTTCATGGAATAAACCACAATTTCCTGGATTTGCCCAATAAGCTCAGCTGTGAGTCCTCACTGACTGAGGTTTGCATATTGCCCTGGGTCCAAAGCCACCTGGACAACAGGAGGGCCAGCAGGTTGTGTGAATTTATGAAACAAGGCAAATACACATGTCCCAGGATAACGTTGCAAGATCCAGTTTGGGTCGGTCACTGGGACCAGAGGTTTAGTCTCCTGAGCTTTCGGACTCATGCTGGAGACCATCTTCAGGGAACTTCTTCTTCCAGCATGAGTCCAAAAGTTTGGAAGAGTAAACCTGTGCTCCCGGTGACCGACCTAGATTGGATCTTGTATGAATTTACCCCAAGATCAGGTAAATCTTTGCCTGAGTTCTTTCTCCAGAAATCAGTCAGAAAATGGACCTTAAGCTTTGAATGATGCCCGAGTGTTGCGAATCCAAAATTTCATGTGGCCACCAACCGTCTGCAAACCCAAGGCTCACATGCGCTTTCTGTCTTACAGGTCTCCGCTGGAATGATGTGAGGAATCCTCCCTGCGTCTCTTCTGCAGAGGCTCTCCCGCAGCCAAGATGGACGTAGGAGCTGTTCAAGAGGCGGAGAAGCCTCCCGGCCCCTGGAGAAGAAAAGAGGATCGAAGGGATGGAGAGTCCTTAGGCTGAGGAGGCGGAGGAGACAGGCTCTTAGGAAACCTGGCCCTTAATGACATCATGGGAGAAACCCAGCATGTTTATGCCACCCGTGATGTTGAGTCTGGTGGCCAGGACAAAGTTCTCAGCTTCGAACCGTTCAGCAAGAAAGATCCAGGTGAAGTTGAAAGCAGGCTGCTCGACAGCTCCAGGTCGGAGGGGCAAAGTGGGGGCCACAATGGGACCGACTTGGTCAGCAACAGGGAGAAGGAGCCTCACAGCCAGCGCGAAGCTGTGATCCGCCCTCAGAAAGCAGGCAAAATAGACTTCAAGTCCCTCAACAACTGCCCCAGGTTTTCTGGGGCCAGCCCATGGGGTGCCGCCAAAGGGAACCCCCCGTCTCCCCCTGGAAGGAGCCGGGCAAGAGATAAGAGCAGCAGGCGGGCAGGGAGGAGCGAGCGGGGGCATCAGCAACTCTACCGGCTCACCCTCAGCAGTGCCAGGCCCAACCCCACCATTGGCATTGCTTACCCCCAGCAGAAAATCACCCCCCCCAAGAAGGTTGAAAGCGACCGAGGGCCGGTCTTGGGGAGCTACAGGTTCCACGTGCCCAGCCTCCCTGAAAGAGATCTGAAACTCCCTGAAGAAGAGGTGAGCTTTGGCCCCTGCTTTTCAGAGGCTCCCACCAGCCACATCTCCAGCAACTATACCTCACAAGCCACCACTGCATGTCCAAGCCATGGTTCGAAGATACAACCACTGGTTAACGTTCCTCCTGAAAATCCTGGCACCAAAGGGCAGCTCCCTTACCTGGAGTTCCAAGCCAACGGAAGTAACTTGTGGCCTTCCCCAGATAAAGGCTACCCTGGTGCTAATAATGGACTCCCGGCCCCCAAGCCGAGCACACATTGCCTAGGACCTCTGTCCTTCCAGTACCCCTTCTCCCCTTTGCACAGCTCGGCCTCAGATCCGTTCCAAGGTGAGGCTCACCCCCAAGACTATGCCGACAGCCTCTCGTTGGCCACCAGTCAGTCTTCTCATGGTGCTTTTGCCTTCCATTCTGCCTCCAGGGACTGGAAGGAGGACGTTCTTGGCAACAGCTCCTATGACAATGTGGAGAGCAGGACTTATGGGCTGACTCCTCCCCCTGCTCCATTCCACCTGCCACAGACGCCGGGACACTTGCCATGCTACAAAGGAAGGAATGGACCTTCCGCTGACCACAATGGTGCTATCTCTCCTTCTGGTGCTATTGACCAAATTCCAAGCACTTTCCAAGAAAACCAAGCTGTTTTCCCACCCAGTTTACATGCCTCGAGTACGCCGAAGGCCGTGGGTAAGAGGCATCCGTCTTTGTCGAAAGACGGCGTAGCTAGTCAAAGGATACTGGATGTAGGCAGCTCTCTACGAAGGAACGGGCTACCAGTTACTCTCCCGCAAGTGCACTTTCAAAACAAGGCTTCCAATGAAGCGTCCAGCTTGGTGCCTTTTGAGAAGAGCCTTCCCACCAGCGTTCAGGCCCACCCCCGGCTCCTGCAGGCCTGGGAGGGAGGCAAAAAGACTTATTCCGCCATGGAGCCAAGCTCAGCGGGGTGTCCCAGTCCAGGGGGCGGTCAGATCTCCTTTGGGTACCATTCGGGTCTTGGCAAAAAGGCCTGGCAGCATCTGCATCTCACCTCTGGTGTGCCCGGCCAGAATAGACTCGAGCTGTCCAGAAAGTTGACCAGCCAGAAGCTCCCTTTCCCCCTCAGCACCTCAGAGTGGGAGGGAAGCAAGAAACTGCCCCAAAGCCCCACCAGCTATCCCAGTAAAGCTCTGGGGGCTGTGGACCTGGCCTCTCAGAGCTGTAGCTCAGCCAGCAGCAGCCTCTGTTTCGAAGGGTCACCCGAAGTGGAGACATCCAGGAGCAAGTCTTTCTTCCTCAGCGTGAGCCCAGCACGGCCTCCCATCCCGCCTCAACACCCACCCAGTCCCAGTTTAGGGTTGCCACCATCCACCTTAGCCCCATCCCCAAAGGGGTCTCCTCTCTCGTCCCCCACCCCCAACTTCAACAGCAGCTGTTCCTCTCCCTCCCTCACCTCCAGCAGCCCTCCTGGCCACAGCTTTGAAGATGAAGCTGCCTTGACTGCCTCCACCTTCTTCCACCACCAAGGGCACCCAAAGGATGGCAGTAAACCCTTCCAGCCCTCGGAGCTGCTGGGTGCCAGCTTGGTCCCCTGCCAGGTGGCCAACCCTATCAAGGCCTTTCACCAGGAACTCCTCTACAAGGGCGTCTCTGTGGACGGCCATTTCCCAAAATCCAACCTGGATGCCTCCAAGAGGTGGGGGTTTGAGAGTGAGCTGCCCCCACCACCTTACCCGTATTCCTCCTCCCGTCACCTCCTGGCCAGCTCACTGAGCAGCACGAGTCTTGACCAGTTGGATGTTTTCCTGACTTGCAAGCAGTGCGACCAGAACTTCAGCCACCTTTCGTCTTTCTTGGAGCACCGTCAGTTCTGCAGTTCTCACCTGGTCCTCCCAGGTCAGGCCAAGGACTCTTCCCGAGGAGCAGAAGTCAAGAAGCAACATCACGCCTCTCCTGAACCTGCAAAGCACACCCAGACTAGCCTGGGGATGCTTCTCCCTTCAGACCCTCATTTGCAACTGCTTGCTTTGAACAAGACTACGGACTTCTTGGTGGACATAGAGGGTAAAGGTGAATCCAAAGATGATCCTCTAAAACTGAACCAGCTCAATGGCTTTCCCGGAAACTTCTTGCCACTCAATACTTCTGACTTGGAGATCGATGACGCTAAGCTAGACAGTTTGATCACTGAAGCTCTGAATGGACTGGGATACCAGTCGGATAATCCTGAAATTGACAGCAGCTTCATAGATGTGTTTGCTGATGAAGACCTGGTTTCTGTGAAGGCCACTAATGCTGGGACACCTTTCAAAGCAAAAGAGAGCTTGACTTTAGGGAAGAAAGCCAAACATGTAGGTATGGATGAAAGCATGAAAATGCTCAACTGCTGTGACAACCATCCTAGTGGGGAGCTGGCCAAAAGTAAAACATCAAAGCAACCTAAAGGGAGAGGAACAAACTGGCTTTCAGACTTTGCAGAAGAAAGACATGAGACGTTCAAGAGCACAGAATTGTCTCGAAATAAAGCCCTGGAGCCATCCATATTTGGGGCAGCAGAAGAGGACACAAGTGCCCAGTGGAAAGCAGGGAAGAAGAACAGCAGTGGTCCTTTCCTGCCTACGAAGCAGGGGAGCCAAACTATGTCAGATCTGAGGCAGACCAAGAACCTTCCCCGTGCTTCTCCAAGGAGTGAACTCAAGCCTGGTGGTACTCACAGCACGACAGAAAGCACCACGCTGTCCAAGAAAGAGGCCAAGAAGAGGAAGCCACGGAGTGGCAGTTGGAGCAAGGAGCTTATCCATAAAATTGTCCAGCAAAAAAACAAGTTCCATAAACTGCACAGCCAGAATAGCAAAGCGGTGTCACTTTCCTTGCTCACCAACCGGTTGCTTCCAGAAACGAAGGACAATAAATTTGGCGAGTATGAATACATGTCAGAATCAGATGACGAGAGGGTGGAATACGCCAAGCGACACTGCAGGAGAAAGCTGGGCTCCAGATTCAGCGGACGGCTCAGAAGCGGTCTGAGCAGGAGGAACCAAGGAAGAGGAGGAAGGGAGAAGGGGACGGAGCCAATATGGAGGTATGGTTCCAGAAGAGGACAGGAGGAACCCGACAGACTCGCAAGCAAGGAACTGCAAAGGACGGATGGTCCTTCAGCAAGAGTGAGGAGGAGAAGCAGTCGGTCCTCCACAAGCAGCTGCCAGAGTCTGAGCGTGTCCAGCGAGACCAGCAACAGCCCCCAGAGCACCGAGAGGGGGGATTCAGACACCGAAAGAGAGAGTGACCAGAGGAAACGGTTCCTGAAAATGTCCAGATGTGTCGGAGCCCTTCATGTTCCTAAGAACGAAACCATAAGAAGAAGCCACAGTATGGGTTCCAACTTGCCTGGAAAGCCAAATAAAGCTGACCCACCTCAAACTCAGCCAGTAAATAACCAGAAATTTCAGAAAGACAATCCAAGCGTTCCCCAGGACGCTGCCCTGAATCAAGATGAAGTTGTGTTACAGAGCAGAGAGATGTCCTGTCACTCTGAGGCCACAGCTGGAAAAGGTCCCCCTGTGCCTTTTTCTCCTGAAGATTCTGACCAGTACTGTGGAGCCTTCTGTGGTGACAGGAAAAAGCCAAGGGGGATGCCAAAAGACTCAGACGGGGCAGAGAGCCATCCCTGCCATCAACACACTGCCAGTAAGGGAGGGAGCTTGAAAAACCCAGTGGAAGAACTCGCTGGTTCTCCTTCCGTGGGCAAGCACGGCATTTCCAGCAAGGAGAGCCCCAGCTATGAACAAGTGGACCTCGAGGGCCTGAAGAACCCGCAGGAACTCCTTCTGCCAATCAGCTGCTTCCGTGACAATCCTGGGAGCGGAGAGATCTCTGGGAAAGGGGTCAACACATTTCTGGACGCTGCCAATGCGTTTTATGACTGCAAAGAACTATCCCACAGCTATGAGACACCAAGTCTATTCTCAGGGCCTCCAGCCATGGGACCTTCCCCTAATGGAAATGCATACTTATGCCAGGGAGACTTTGATGTGCCCTCATTCAAAGAGAAGCACGATGGCATCCTGCCCTGTGAATCGGATAATGCCCAGAGTAAGGTCTCCTCACCACTTAACTTTGATTCATCGTCGGTCTTTTTAGAATTCCCCATAGCTGAGTTTGATGCCAACTTATATGATAGTGTGGCTTCGAGCAAGGATAATTACATCCCCTTTGAGTGTGCCAATCATCAGCTTAGCAAGATAATCCCCTTTGACCAGCAATATTCATCTTTTCTGCCAGAGAAGGCCTGGACTCTGATGGAGGACGTGTCTCCCATTTTGGCAGAAGGTACGCCCCAGATTCCTAGACTGCCTGTTGAAAAACCAACAGCAAAGAGGCACTCCAGTGAAATCAGCCCCTTCTCTCTATCCGACCAGCTTTCTGAGTATAACGTGCATTTCATGAGTGGTCTGTCCGAGGATCTGGAGATTAAAAGGTTGGTCACTGAGCTTGAAAGCCAGTTGCAAGCAAACAAGCTTCCTCTGCAGGCATCTGATGAAGACCAGGCTTCACTGAATCACATCAGCATGGAAGCAAAAGAATCCGCTCGTGAGTTTTTGTCTTTAAGGCTGGGGCAGGAACAAGAGGGCAAAGGATTGTTTCTAATGGAGGCTGGGTATGAGAATGCAAAGATCCTTTCCACAGAACCATTTAGCTGTCAAAATATAGCGAGCGAGAAAAGACCCCTTCCAGCTTTGGACACCAAGTATGGAAGTCCCAACAATCCTTGGCCATGTGCAGGATCATTCAGCCCTCTAGGGTCAGCCCCAGATTTGATTCTAGTAGGTCCCTTTAGCCCCCAAGGGCACCAAGACAAAATTGCTGAAAATCTGAAGGATATCGAAATCTCTGCTGAAGTTGACTTTGGGGAAATTAAAAATGCATCTCCTAGAATCCTGCCAGAGTCATGCCTTGATGAGATATCGAACAGCTCCAGGGCTCCAGACTATCCTGAACAAGTTATACAAAGTCCTGATTCAATCTTTCCCAAGTCTCTGGAGGAGAGTGATTTAAATCCACATGAGAATTTGCCATTGAGACCAGATGTGTTCCCAAAGCTACTCTCAGAGGAGAAAACCTGTGGTAGCTCCACCGAGTTGGAATCCTATGGCCACGAGGTCCCACAGTTAGATCCGGAATTTGACTTGCAGGACGTGGACGCTCTAGAATCAGATGAAAACTTGTCTGCTAGTGCACAAAGCAAAAATTCAGAAAAGTGTCCTCCTGAAAAGCTAGAAAGTACAACTCTGTTCCAGAACAATGAAGATGAGTATCTTGGTAATAATGACGAGACTGGAAGTCAAACAGTTTGCCAGACTTTAATGCTCAATGCCAAAGCTGACAGTGGAGATACGCCACACTTCAATGTGTTGACTTTTTCCAAGGAGGTGGGTGGAGAAGCTGGGTTCAAGCCCACCACCCAAGAGAAAGCAGGTAACCCTCTGCATCAGCTGCAGTTGTTCGTGGCCAGGACAGTTCAAAACAACGAGGAAGAGTTGGTGAGTTCATCGTTCCCAGTTCAGCATCCTGTGGCTCTCCTGCCCTCATGTCAGAGCCTTCCTCCAGAGCCAGAAGAGGAGCTTATGGACAAAGAGCCAAAGGAAGAAGTCACCGGTGACCCCGTGTTGGAGAACAAGAGAGAGACCCTGTTAAAAAAGACTGAGAAACTGCTTTCAGACCCAGAGAAGGAGCCAGAACGTTTTGATGAATGGGCCTCAGATGTTTCCAAAGACTCGGCCCCATTGAATCCAGCACAATACACTAATGTTGTCCAGCAGCAGCACTTAAAGGTTGAATGTTTGGAAGTGGACGGCTATGCTACCCGTGCAGATGGTATCTCCCTGGAGTCCGGTAACCTCTCTCCACTCAGCAACTCAGAAGTAACCTCGGTGCTAAGTGGGGGGAGAACACAGCAGAGTCCAGTTACAGGACTGGCAAGGGGGGGTCAAGAAGAGAAGACCTTGGCATTTAGAGACTGCAGAAAACCCCCCTTAAGCCCCTGGTTGGACGAGAAGAAAACGCCACAAGGTGCTTTATCTGCCGTGCTCCAAGCACATGTGGGCCCTTGCGCTTCTTGGAACTCTGGGGGCCAAGAGTTGGGGGCCGCCAAAGTCCACCAGGCGGAAGAGAGTGAAGATCAGCTGCAACATCTGCAGCTTAACATGTCGTTGACTCCCATCTATTCCCCTGAAAACCAAGCTGAGGATGTTCGTCTCCTGCCGAGAAATGACTTCTCTTCAGCAAACAGCTCAGATTCAACAGAAGGTCATGAATCGGAGAAGCAAGTCAGCTACTACGCCGAAGCCTCCCAGGCTGGACTTTCTCTGGATGTTGGCTTTGCTGATCAGAAAAAGGTGCTAGAAACAAGAAACGCTACAGGCTCTGACTCTGGAGGGATTCCCTCTGAAGATATCACCGGTCAAATCACTGCAGCAAGTCAGCCAGTTGCCTTCCTTGCATGCGGCTTCCCCTCCATCGTAGAGAAGACTGCAGTTCCTCAGCAGAGCCCACCCAGACAGAAGGGATGCACAGAAGCCCTTCCGTTCTTCCCCTCCTGTGATGCCATTTCTCATCCGCCCACGGATATGCCTGGTGCCCCGGCTGAAGACCTCAACTGTGACCTGTTGGAACCTCAGAAGAATGTCCCTCGGGGTTACTCCTCATCTCTCTGTTCCAGCAAAGTGGCATCTTCTACTGCTAAAACAAACAGACCTTTGAACTTGCAAATGAGCGACTGCAAATCTCCCAGCAGGCTCCCTCTGAAAAGCAGGAAACATTCTGAACGGCTCTCTGAGTATCGGCCAGATGAAGACAATGGCCTGTTTTCTGCGAGGGGGGAACCCAGTGGTCCTCAGGCAGTATCCATACACGATATCTTGCTCGGCCCGCTTCCATCAGGAATGGATCCTGCTGAGCTTAGAGGTGAAGTCTGTAATGAAAATGTGTCTTCAACATCCAAACCCCAAGGGGCAAAGGATATTGGAGGAGTCCCCCAGGAAGAAAGTAGAGATCCATGTCAGTCGGAATGTTTCCAGAAAGATGTCGATGTTCAAGAGGTGCTGGTTGTCCTTCTGACTAAAATGGCTGATGACACTAGTGGGGTTCCACCGAGAAGATCCTCAAGTGAACCACAGGATCTAGAAAGCAGAAGCAGTTTGGAGAAGGAAGACTCTGCGTCGAATGAGAATGTGAAAAAATCATCTGACTGCACGGAACAATCCATTCCTGAGGATCAAATCTTAAGAAATTATTCTAAGCCTGGACAATCCAAAGCAAGGAAGAGGAAAGGCTTGCAAATCGCTTGTGATATTTGCTCCACTTCTTTTAGATCCAAAACTGGATTGATGAGACACAGAGCTGTGAAACATCAGAAGAAAAAGGATAGCGTTGTGTTGCCTGATGACAATTCAACTCCGTTGGAAAAAGCATTAAAGACAAGCAAAGCGTTCCCTGAGAAAAGCGTGAAGTCCTTCACCCAAGAGAAATCTAGTAACTCAGACCTCTCAAAAGCTGTAGGCCAGTCTTTTCCTAAAACCCCCAGAAGACGAAAGAAGGAGCCAAAGGCACAGGGCCAAGAAGGTATTAGCAAGGAGCTCAATAGCCCAAATGTTATTTTGTCGGACACAACTCATGAATTCCAAATGACAGATGAAATACAACCCACCAGCTCACAAGCAGAGAAATCAGAGGGGTCAGAAATCCAGTCTAGAAAAAATACAAGTACAGAAAAACTAATCAGAGTGGTCCATACCAAAAGATCAAGTAGCTACACGAGGCGAAAAAGCCAGGAAAAACCCAGGCAAACAAAAACGAGGTCAGACAAATGCGAGGTCACTCCCTCTTATCTTCAGGAGTCTGAGGTCCCTCCAGTTCACTGTAACGCCACTGGCATCACTGATGACCACATTCTGGCCACCATCACAGAAGAACCTGGGAATGGGTCAGAAGAACAGATCAAGGTATCTTTGCCATTGGTTCCTCGGCAGCCCTTGACAAACAAATTAGAAAACACTGGTGAGAAAATGCCCTCAGCTGAAAGGACAGTTGGACCACAGCTTCCTCAGAACGTGGAGAGCCATAAAGAAGAAAGAGGAGAGCTGGGACAAGAAGAGCATATCCATGAGAGGTGGCCAAGTGGATCTGGGAAAGAAGGTGAGGATGACCTGAACCAGAAGGCATCAGAGAAGGGTTTGTTAGAAGAGACGACTTGTACAAGTCAGAATAGCCCACTAGTATACCTCACAAGCCCCAATACCTTTTCACCACCCTGTCCTCCTGGAACTGCTTCTGAAACAGGTTCTCCTACACCCACATCCGAGAAAGTATTGGATGCTCCTTGTTTTGTGACTCCGGAGCCCTGGAAGAGGGAAGAGCCACAGCCACAGAAGGAGGAGTCTGCTGCTGAGCCTGCAGTCAAAGCAGATCTACCGAGCTTGTTCGATGATGATTCCACATTTTCACAACTTTTCCCCAGAAACGATGAGTTTGCCCGTAGAAAATGCACCCGTGTGTATGGGAAGCGCTCCAAAAAGCCTAAAGCTGTTTCGGAGATCATTGCAAAGCCAGAAGACACACCAGATCTTCTTAGGATCCGCATGGCTTCTGATCTCGGCGAAAACAGCTCCTTCTGTGTTACCCGGGAAGATCCTTGTGAATATGACACAATCTCCGTTGATGATGCTTTGATGCTGAACATGTGTCATGGGAGTAAAGCCACGAGTGGTGATGTTAATTCCAGCCCTACCAAAGAAACAGCCCAGCAACTGGATATTGGGCAAAAGGAAGAAGATGATGATTTGAAAAACAGCAGTGTCTGTCTGTGCAAAGAGAGTCCAACTGAGTCTTTTCCGTGCTTTAAAAGCTGGAATAACCTTGAGAAAGCAACAGAAAATAATTCTGCTGAGGGGCCATCGCATAACTCATCCGTGCAGCTTCCTTGTGGGCGTTCAGGAGCAGATGACAACCCAGGACTGCCTGACCTGAAAGAAAAATCCCACGGCACCCAAGAAAAAACGTCTTCTGCATTTCCTACCATTGACATGGAGATGTTGAACATGAAGTTTAAGACGAGGGATGTGTGTTTCTTCCCTACTGGAGAAGATCAACTGAGTCCACCAAAGGATAGTGGTGGTGGTACCCTAGGTCTCAAGCCAACATCGCTGTTGCGAGTCAAGCCCATGAAACATAAGCTAGAAGAAGGGAAGACGGGGAAATCCCGCAACGATTTAAACCTCAAGAATAAAGACAAGCAGTATAAATGCAAAGTCTGCTTCCAATGGTTCCTTACTTTAGGGGAACTGGACTTTCACAAGCTCAGCCATAATCCCTCCCCTCCGCCAACGTGCTACATGTGTGTCCAGAGGAAATTCAGCTCAAGGGAACAGCTGAGGGACCACTTAAAGGAGAAACACGCCAAAAACAAGGCTGGCCTCTGGGCCTGCGGGATGTGCCTGAAGGAAATTTCTGATGTCTGGATGTACAACGAACACTTGCGAGAACACGCCACTCAGTTTGCCCGCAAAGGCCAGGCTCAGAAGTCAGTCTTGGGCCTGGGTTTCAGTGAAGAGGATGCTGCTGTCACTCATTTCCTCAACTCCATCATTTGCCGAAAACCCAGCAAGTTTTCCAAGCAGTCCGAAGGGGGAAATGGAGCACCGGCTGGCAGCGAGATCAAAGGTCCCAGAGAGTTTTCAGGACAAGAGACAGTGGTCCACAAAGACTTGCCGGAGATCCCCTTCAGAATCCGGCCACCCACAGCCTCCCTCAAAGTCCCAGCCATTCCATCTCCTGACCCAGTTCCCAAGGTCGAAGGGGCCCAGAAGTCGGTGCCCATTCATCCTGAGTGCAAAGATCCCTCTCGAGATTGCCACCACTGTGGGAAGCAGTTCCCCAAGCCCTTCAAACTCCAGCGACATCTCGTGGTCCATAGCCTGCAGAAGATCTTCTTGTGCCACAAGTGTCCCATGTTCTATCAGGAGACCAAGGAGCTCCGGAGCCACCTTGGCCAAGAGCATGAAATAGCCGAAGAAGCCGACATCAAGCACACCACTCTGTATGCCTGTGAGCTTTGTGCAGATGTCATGCACGTCATCAAGAAGTCTTTCATATGCAGCACTTGCAACTACACCTTCTCCAAAAAGGAACAGTACGATAGACACATGGAGAAGCACCTGGTGGGCAGCAGCAAGACCTTCCGTTTTCGAGGCGTGATGCGGCCGGGGCCCTTTGCAAAATATGGGAAGAAGGACATCAAAGAGGAGAGCCGTGCAAGAGCAGAAGCTCCAGCAGCCAAAAAGAAGAAGATGTCCCACCACCACAACTCTCCTGAAATAGCTTTGCCCGTGCACTTGGATGGAGCCCAAGCATCTCAAGAAGGTAGTCAGTCTCTGCTATCTGCTGGTGAGGCTCTGTCCACAGCCACTAGCCTGGCCATGCCCCCTTCAGCTCAGCCCCCTATGGAAACCGAAGGCCTAGGAAGGGATTTCTCTAGTCTCCTGGCCAAAAGGGGGACATCTCCACTTCACCACCTACTTCCATCTCTTCCTCTTGAGCCCCAAGACGACCCAAGCAGCCCAGAACACATTACTGCACTTTCTCCAGAAACATGGGCGCATGTGGAGAGCCCTGGGGACAACCCAATTCTTCTCTTAAACTCACCTGATGCACTTAGCAGTGATCTTGCCAGTGTGTCACCTAAGAAGACAACTGCTGCCCAAGAAAAACTGTCTCTAGCTTATCTCTCTGAGAAGCACAACAAGGAATGCAACATTCCAGAAAAGGTACTAGTTAGCCAAAGGGTCGAACACAATATAGGGACCTGGGAGAACCCATATTTAGAAGATCTTGCCAGCAAGGTGCCCAGGTTTTCTCCTGAAAATCTGGGGTCTTCAGAATGTAAATGGGCTCCTGAAATACAGTGGAGCAGCAATCCTGATTTGAATGGAGCAGCTCCTCAAGAGACTGTGAGCAAGTTACGTTTGCCAGAAACCAGTTTCCATGAGTTACCTCTCAAGGATAAGATGTCATCATCTATACCTGCCAAGGAAGTTCCTTCAAAGAAGGTCATAGGTGGTCAGGCCAATGCTGATAACACCCCTGGCATCCACTGCTCCCTCGATGGTGCAGAAGAAGTTCAGATGTGTCCACTCTTGAAAGACAACGCTTTCCCAGAAATGGATACCACTGCTCACCCCAAAGATACCAGCTCCGGAGTTGGCACGAAAGAGACAGAACTCAACTTGGTCAGTCCTGCGAGCGGCCATCTCCAAGGCGAAGCGGCGAGTGCTCAGTCAAAGAACCACCATTCTGAGCTGAACAAGTTCCCAGAAAGGCCGGCTGTGAATCGGCTGGCCAGCCCTCACTCCAAAAAACCAAAGGAACACAACAAGTCCTCCCATCGGGGAAGCTCGGCTTCCCGAGAGAACATTGAAGGAGATGGCAGCAAAAAACGGAAAGGCCGGGGCCAAGATTCTGTGAAGGGAGACCACGTCAAGAAAGTTGACTGGCCCACTACTGAGGCATTGGCCTTTTCCTCTCGACGGAGGGACACGCATGCCAACAAACAGGCCCCTAAACTCAAGGTGTCTGTGACGGACAGCCAGCTTAGAAAGTTGGTGCTTGACCAAGGCTTCCAGAAGAAGGTGGAGATCGGCCATGCCAATGGAGAGGTGAGGCGCAAGAAGGAGATCTTGGGGAGCAAAGCCCTCTACCCCCTCTTAACCAAAGACCCCTCTGCCTCCCTGCCCAGCTCTCTGAATCGCCGCAGAGCTGTCCAAGGTGCTAAAGTCCCCACTTCCCACAGTTACAGGACAGCTGAGTCCCAAACTCACCTCCTAAACCAACTCTTTGGGCAGAAATTAACGAGCTTTAAAATTCCTTTGAGAAGAGATACTTCTGAGTAATTTATGAGTGACTTACGGTGATCCTTCGCTGCTTTCATGGGGCTGGTGG
>JANHFL010001783.1:203140-214008 GCA_032468155.1 Oxyrhabdium leporinum | reverse complement strand
GCATAGTTGTGCATTAAGGCAAAGTGTATGATTAAGCTGAGATGATTGCCTCAGGCAGGAGAAGCAAGACATTGCAATGTTTTCCTCTGTTGGGTGACAAGTGTTTTAGACCAGGTGTCTCCAACCTTGGCAACTTTAAGACTTGTAGACTTCAACTCCTAGAATTCCTCAGCCAGCTTCTGGCTGGGAATTGAAGTCTACAAGTCTTAAAGTTGCCAAGGTTGGAGATCTCTGTGTTAGACAACTGAAGGACAAAACTTTGAGAGTCCCTGCCTCTGGTATAGGTGAGATTATTGTCCCATTACTAGCCTTAGCTACTAGGCCAAGTGATTACCATATGTGAGAAAAGGGGACTGTAAAAGATTTGTATTTTAAATTATGTCATGGGTTTTAATTATGATTTCAATAAACCATTGTGGGCATAAGATGCTAATAAAAAAATCATAACGGTCAACGCAATGTGCATATTCTGTCCTAGAGTTTTTTGTCAGATTGTATTGTACCATCTTGTAGTTGAGTAAAACACTCTTATGTTCTTTGAAGCTGACTGTCCCTAATTCAATAACAAAAGTATCTTATGTTTAATTTTCAGTGAAAAGTTCACAGAGTTATGTTACTGTCTTTAGCTTTATTCCAAACCATGCCCTATTGTTTTAGTTCTTAGTTAATTGTCTTACGTTTCCACCTATTATAGCAATAGCAGAGGCCTATATATGGACTCTTCTAACTATAGGGAACTGATTTTGTGTTTCTGTACAGCAACTTCCTTTGCCATATGGCAGTATAGAAATTAAGAATAACCCAGATTTGCTGCTGTGTTCTTAAGGGAGGCCTATGCCCAAAGATCACAGGTATGGCTACAGTTTATTTATTTAGGCTTGTTGAAATTAAGCATTAACATAACAGCAGGCATAGTTTCATAGTCTGCAAAACACTGGGAAAAGTATAGAAATTCAATTATCAGCATGCAATAATTTAAATCTCAGTAAAGTTTATAGAAAGTTATCTGTTCTTATCCTCAATATCTTTTCAGTTTTCATGAATTTGAATAAACTCCAGTTAAACCAACTTATACAATTCAATTACTTTGGCATGATATATTATTCCACAGAAATTACAAGTAGGGATATACTACTGCATAGCTTTGGTTCTATGTCTGCTTACGTAGAACATCCCATTTAAAGGGGTTTTGTTTTGCAGAAAACCACTTATTTTGGTTCCATAAAAGATTTAGACAAATTACCATATTCAAATTAATTTATTTTGGATACATTATTCAAAGATCTAATTCTCTGGAAAGGGCTCTAATGTTGGGAAGGGTGAAAGCAAAGAGAAGAGGAAAACCACCAGCAGCTTGGTGGCTGGAGTCCAGTTACAGTGGTGATGAAAACATTAGGACAGCTGAGGACAGGGTTAGGAACCAGCCCTCATAGAAAATATCTATCTATCTTGTTATAAAGAGTCTTGATAATGCATACTCAATCTACCAATCAAAAGATTTAAATCATTATTTGCCCCCTTCTTAACGTTAAGGCCTCGATTTGCAGTTCTGCAGTCTGTGAAGATAAGTCTTCACCTATTTGGTGACATCTATAAGTGTTGGACTACAACTCTTGTACTAACTCTTGTTCCCATTTGTCTTGGCTTATTCTGGCTTGAGTAAATTGGGTTCTATTTTAAAGGACACCAATACACCTGAAAGGCATAAGGCTGTGAGAAGCTGGAACAGGTAACAAAGGGTAGAGATAATAGCACAACTCAGTATATAGTTTTTCTTAACATCTGTACAGTTTGAATACCTAAGGCTGCAGTTATGTATAATAAATATGATAGCTTGCATCCAGTTGAAATCAAGGGTCCTAATATATAAAAATAGTCTTGATTAAGTTCCATTAATTTCAGTAGGAAACAAATGTGTGTTCTCAATGAAGTTATTAAAATTCAATAAATTTAATAAATGTGGGATTGCAACCTGTATCAACTATTAAATCTTTCAGTTGAGAGTAAAATAAATGTTAAAATAATGTTAAAATAAAACACAACTAGCCATTTCTAACCAGGTAGCTTTCAGGCCAGTCCTATTTCTTTTAATAGTTGTTTCATGCTCATTTCATAGAGTGAGTCAGGATATTAATGATTTCTTGAAATATTTTCAGTTCTTAGCACTGGCGCTGCCAACAGTTGGAAGGACATGCAAATACTCGAGTAGAACCGTTAACTATGGGGAATATTACGGTACTTCCTTATAATTCCTAAAATGTTTCCTAGGGTATCAAATTCACTATTAAATTTTGAGATATATTTTTTTAAGGACTAAATCCCTGTCAAAATTTCACAAAACTAAATGTAATAGAAGGCAATGGACAGGATGACCCACACGGGCAAACTTAATCCAAATGAAAGGTTCCTCACATAAAAGATTCTAAAGGAATGCTCAGTACTGGATTTACTCTGTTCACTTCTACTATCCCATTCTAGTCAATCATGGTGCTAGAAACTTTTAAAAGTAAGATTGCTACCATGTGCCCAGGTGCAAATCCAATGAAACCCCACTATGTTGAGTGAACACATATGTCAGGGATTGCAATGTTTAGGATAGCAACTAATCAGATTCATTTTTTTCAAAGCATAGTGATAATTGTGATTTCCCTAATGAAGGGAACATATATTTAAAGAAATTTGTATAAAATAAAGGAGAAAAAACTTTTCTGACTGAAAGGAATCTCTCTTTAAAATCGTGTTATAGACACCAGGAGCAGATAAATCCTTTTCTATCCCCCCACTTCAGAATAGTTAAGTTGTTTATATGCAAATATGTATATATAATGTACATTTAAATGTTATAGGTCTGTTAAATATTATAGGTCTGTTAAATATCTCTGGCCATTGTGTATATTTAATTAATTAAATATAATTAAATATACACAATGGCCAGATATATTTCTAGCCTCTGTTAAGAATTGTGCTTGCAGAATCAGAAGTGCCTGGGTGATTCTACAGAACGACCTTGGATTCTGACAAACCAGCCAAACGGCAGAAGCTACAGTACACGGTGCTTCCCATATGGTTGATAATAAAACATCCAGGTAAAGAGACAGAAATGCGGAAAGGAGAATCCTGCAAACTTTTTGCGACGTTTCAGATCCGGCAGCTGCCCCGCGTTGCATTTTCTGTCTCTCTCTGCCTTTTTTTTTCTTCGCAAACACAAACCAGATGGTCTATTCTGCTGCTTGTTTATTATTTTACTGCAGTCGCTTTAATAGCTACAATCACAACAATATATGCCCGCGACTTTCAAGATTTCACATCTGTTTACTGCTACCAGGAAGAGGAGGGATGCGCGTGCCGTGCCCCACAAGTCATTCTGGGGCAGCCGGGCGGGCGGGGAGGGGGGGAGGGGAGAGCTGGTAAGGGAGAAAAGTAAGCGAAAAGGGGGCCCGAAAGAAAAAGCCATTGCGATCCCCGGAGTGAAGGGAAAAGGAGGGCTTGGTTTCAGGAGGGCGGAGTCGGGCGCTGCCCACTGCATAATATTTTGATCGAGGGCGCGCGGAAAGCGTGCAAACGACAGATGAACAGACATCCTATCCGCGGGACCGGGTTGCAGGCTGGAGGAAGGTTTGGCCGAGTCGCGCGCGAAAGGAGCTCTGGCTGTAACCTACATTAGCCCGAGAGAACAGAGCGAGTCCATATGGTAGATGCTGCCTGTGGATCTGCAGCGCCCGTGCGATGGTGTCCTGCTCCTGTTCCTGCTCCCGCATGCCGCCCAGCTTGTGCCAGATGGCGCCTGGGCCAAATGGCCGCGCGAGGTGGCTCTGGTTAGCCTAATAAACCTCCGAGACAAGTCAAAAATCAAAACACACACATACTAACATCTGTTGGACCCCATCGTGCCCAGCTAGCCTTTCAATCATGAATTAAAGAGCTCCACCGCCCTTCTGTTCCCTTAGGCTAGAAACTCATTACCATTTATCAGCACTGATGCTATCTGGCCTCTCGTTTTATTTAGTGCCGGAGCTCTTCGCATCAGTTTTGACAGTTAAGGAGGAGGAAGGGGGGGGGGAGGCTAGCAAAGCAACAGTGGTTCTCTGCCTGCCATACGCCGGACGACCCCTATTTCCACAAGCCTTTACTCCTTTCCAGCTACTCCTCCTCCAGAAGAAGGCTCAGATATTGTCAATGGCGCTGTTTTCCTCCCAGGACCTTGGCAAAGGTTTTCTAGGCAGCCCCCGGGTGTTTTTTTTTCCAAACCCGCGATCTGATCAAGTGCGTGGGTCACATTTTTTCGCATCTTTCCCTCAAGACCCGCACCTTTGCTCTTCCGTCCCAAAGGCAGGGTCGCTTGGCCAGGAGTTCTCAAAGAGAATTGGAAGGAACGGGGGGGGGGGGGGAGGTGTTAAAGTGGTTGCCCCAAGCGTTTAAAGATAAAGGAGTCACTTACTCGGTGGACAGGGGAAGGAGGTGGGAATCCCTGCCTTAAAGAAAATCACAGCAAGGGACCAAATCCTTGCAAAGTGTGATGCTGCCTGCGTTGGATTACAATGCTTTTTGTTTATTACATGTATATATGCCGCCCATCTCGTTCTGCAAAGCGACTCATTTGGCAGACGTTCAACAGTTCATAGACAAGGCTTTAAAAAATACCCTTCAGAGTCACCTAAGATCAGGCAGAAAATTGACGACGTTTCAGGGGAGTGGTTCCGCTTCCTTCCAGCAGCCATCTGGCTTGCCCAAATTTTACCCTTCCCGGGTGTCCACCATATCCAGTATTTTGCACTTGGTTCTCCCAGGAGTTGCGGTGCGATCATTCCGCATCAAAGTTGCCGGGCTCCGCTCTTAAGACTCTCGGGGTCTCCCGGATGAAGGCAGGCGTCCAACCTCCCCCGTTTGTGTTTGCTCGACTAGAAATAGAAAAGGGTATTCTCTCAAGGTTGTTTGCCAATCAGCTATACAAGCTAAAGAAGGAACGCTCCAACTGGTTATTTCACTTATTTCTAACTAGGAAGGGCCCGACGAACCTTCTGAACGGAGGCTGGCAGGAAGGTGACAAAACCTCATTATCATACAGCTGAAGGTTTATCTTCTCTGTTCCCTACCCCCTCCCTATTTAACAACAAACTGAAATAAAAGCCACATGAAAGGCCTTCTCTGTGCTTGGCTTTAATGAGGGACACGCGACTCAACAATAAGCACACATTGCAGGCAGACCAAGAGGCTTTACTGGCAGACAGCAGCCTGCAGCCAGGAGACGGGCTGAGCCTCTCAGGTCGGTTTCGCACGAGCCGGAGGGAGGGCTCCGGGCTCAGCCTCATCCTGTTGTTTTCACCGAGGAGAGCAGCGGCGGCGGCGGGGGAGGGGGGGGATGCTGCTGCCTCCTAGGGCGGGCGCCCATCCATGGCTTCTTCACTCCCCAGGAAGCCAAGCCATCGGAATTCACCTGCTCTGCACGCCAGAAAAGATGGCTTTGGAAGCGGCAGTGAATTCCCCCGCCCTCTCCCCCACCCCCCAAAAAAACCGCTTCAGAAGGGCTGTCAAGCGGCTGCAGGACAAGCCTCGCTTAGTTTCCATCCGGAGAGGGGAACGCGCAGTTGTAGAGCTCCTTTCGCGCCCAGCAGCGTCGAGCTGCTAAGAGTAGGAAGCCCCGCAGGAGTTCGGCCAATGCGTGCAAGGCGGGCAGGTAGGGCGTCTTCCTCGCAGAATTGTCGCGGGAGCGAAAGCCGTCAATGAGCCGTCCTTTCAGTTTCTCGGGAACCAGCTTAGTTTCTCCTAACAGGGGTGTGGGCGCGGACGCTGCACCTACAGGTAGAGACGCACATATCTTGTGGAACCGCACTACAGTTCCAAATGTATCCACTTTCACGGGAAACGGAACGGGAATAAGCAAGACTTCATTGACCCATGCTTCCCCCTACACCCCCCCCCCCGCCATCTCTGCTCTTGGCCGGTCTTCCCTCCCTCCCTCAGTAGCCAGCCACAGGAGGAGCAAGCCCACGAAGGCTGGGCTGGCAAACGACCAGCTGGATTCCTCGGGGGGCGAGTCTCCCGGCCACCCCCGGGCATTCTGGATCTGCGGGCTCGAGGCCACACTTGACTCCCATTCCAGAAAGATGAAAAGTGGGAGGGATCTCCGGAGTCTGACTGGCAGTTTACATAATGAGCTTGCACAGCTCTATATATGCAGCTGAAAGGAAGCGAGTTGCCTACTTGCTGAGCGAGCGCGGCGAGGCCGGGAAAGAGGAGCTACCGGTACCAGCACGCCGCGGCCCCGGGGACCCCCACCGCCTCGCCTCTTGCACGCCTCTGGAGTGTATTGAAAGGAGGCCGTCGCGAATCTTTTCTTCCGCGGCTGGCTTCAAGAGCTGGATTATACCCGACTGCCGTCCCCTTCGAAGTTTGGGGCGTGTTCGGAAGGGAGAGCCGCTGCACGGGGTGACCTGCGGGCGAAGAGTTTGGGACCGAGGCCAGAGGCGCATCCTTGCAACCCCCGAGGAATACAAGGCGAGGACGCCAAGTCCGGCCCAACCAGCGTAACAGAAGGTGGACGTCGTCAGCTCCCGCGAGCAGCCGAGGAGGATGGCCGCCTTGCGTCTCTTGGGCTTTGCGCTGGCTCTGGCGCTCCCGCTGCAGGTAATGGCCCAGCCGGCGGCGAGGCCGGGGGGGCGCGAAGGCTCGGCCGGCGGGGGGAAGCTCTGACCTGGTTCTTTTGTGTCTCTCTCCTCTTTGTGCAGCGGGTCTGCGGCTCCGGCGTCTTCCAGCTGGAGCTGCGCGAGTTCGTCAACGGGCAGGGTTTCCTGGCCAGCGGAGAGCCGTGCGGGGCCGGCTGCAGGACCTTCTTTCGCGTTTGCTTGAAGCACTTTCAGGCGATTATCTCCCCGGGCGCCTGTACTTTTGGGCGCCTCACCACCCCGGTGCTGGGAACCAACTCTTTCGCCATCAAAGAGACGGAGGGCTTCGGCAGTCCCATCAAGTTGCCGTTTAACTTTACCTGGCCGGTGAGAGCTCACCTCCAAGAGACCTGGAACGGGTGGGGGGGAGGAGGAGGAGGAGGAGGAGGAGGAAGTAGCTAAAGGGGAGGGCGCTGCTCGGCTGGCCGAGAGGCAAAGGCGCGTCGCTGCGGTTCTTGCCTTCGCTCCGCGTCCTGCCAAAAACTGCCGCCGCTGTTGCAAAAGCATTTAGAAATGCGTGGGTTGTTTAAGTCGAGCGAAATGTAAAAACGGGAATGGCATTCGCAGCGCGCGTCCCGGGGCTGGGGAGGGGATAGCGAGAGAAAGATGACCTTAGAGAAACTGCAAGTGGTTAGCGATGGTTGGGTTCCCGAAACCCTGCAGCCCCTTTTCGATCCCCTCCGTTCGCCGCTTTCTCTCACTGCTTCTTTTCGTCCAACAGGGAACTTTCTCGCTGATTATTGAAGCTTGGCATGCCCCTGAAGGTTATTATCCAACAGGTGAATACCTTATGTCTCTCGTCGGACGCTAGGGGGAGGCGGTGTGCTGCCTTACTTTACTGTATATTTAAAACAACTCCCAGAAAATAGTTATTTTTTTTTGGTATTGTTCCAAAACAGCTGTCACCAAAGCTAAATAAATACATCTGAGAGCACATAGAATTTTAGGATATCGTTTTGGTGCTTGCTTTAGTTTGCAAGCCAGAGCTGTGTTCCCTACATCTTGATCGGTTTTGCTTTGATTTTTGTCCTCGACTTAATCTCCACACAATTGTGTTTCCTCCCGTTTATTTTTGGCGTGGGAAAGAAAGGAGCTCTTTGGTGAGAAAACGACAAGGCTGCCAAGAAGTCCTGACTGCCTTTTCCTGTATTTTACACCTTTTTCAAATTCCGCCCTTTGGAAAAGGAATAATGGCTTTGGGATGTTTTTCTGACATAAAGGAAAAGGATATTTCAACAGCAGAACAGCTCTTATTTTGAAAGCGTCTCCGAGAAAAGTGGAAAAGGCCATTTAAAATACTGGCTTGATTTCTTTAAAAAGGGGATTCTTTATTCTTTTCTCTAAAATAACTGCAACCAAGTAGATGAGTCCTACATATTTCAGGAATTTTTTACACTTCTGTGTGAACAAGAAACGTTATTTTATAGACTATTGTTGCTTGAACTATAAGGAGTTTCCCCATCCTTGGAATTTAATCACAATGGTAGCATTTTCCCACAACTGCCAGGGATAAACGGGTTGATTCTTTTTATTTGGAGATCACAAGGATTGGATTACCAGGATTTCAGATTCTTCATTTTAAATTATATTAGATATCCCATTTGGAAAACTTTTTTTTAAAAAAACGAACAAACCTGAAGGCATCAACTGATGGACCATGATTGCCTAAAATCTGGACACTAGGGGAGTGTTACAGATGACCCTGGAGAAGGCATACAAGGCAAAGTATAATTGGGGAATAGTTTTAATAAATTAAAACAATGTGTTGGCAGAGAGCATTGTCAGGGTGATGTAATATGACTAAGCTGTCCCACCATGTCATTCTTCAAGGGAAAGTTCAAAAGGAACTGGTTTGGCATTGGCATTGGCATTGCTAATGGCAGTTCACTGTCTTCTATTAGAAGGATGCAGGGCAAGCTAGATTTCAACGCTGCTTCACACACACCCTTCCCAGCTCTTGAAGCATGCACTCTAGTAGAGCTGCTCTGCCATTAAACATAGTAGTAAAGCAGCTCCGGAGCCACTGGGTGCCTTATGGGGGAATTCTGAGGGGAATTGTCACTTGTTACTGGAAGAGCTGCTATAACTAACTTCGACAGGGAGAAGTTAAGTGAGAGAAGCAACTCTCAGCGTGGAGAATGTAGGGATAATTTCCTCTAGTACTGCCGCCGGCGATGCAGCTGGTAAAGATACTCCTGGTCGGATGTTCTCCTAGGGATCAATGTGGGAGAAATGCCGAGGAGTTTGGAACAATTAATTGTACAAGTGAAAGTGGAAAATTGGTGAAAGCGGCGTCTCCTGGAAGGGAGCGCGCACTATGGTTGCCTATAGATGATAAATGTATAAAGGCCTAACCCCGCAGTATCCTTCGCAGGCTCCGAGATCCCAGCTCGGAAATGGCTCATCAGCCAAATGGCGATCCAGCGCTCGCTGGCGGTGGGCGAGGATTGGTCCCAAGACGAGCAAAGCAACCAGCGCGCCAA
Organism: Oxyrhabdium leporinum; assembly: GCA_032468155.1. Lineage (NCBI taxonomy): Eukaryota > Metazoa > Chordata > Lepidosauria > Squamata > Cyclocoridae > Oxyrhabdium > Oxyrhabdium leporinum. The sequence goes on along the minus strand of JANHFL010001783.1, from coordinate 204,863 downwards.
GCTCAGCTACTCCTACCGAGTGATCTGCAACGAGCATTACTACGGAGACAACTGCTCTCGTATCTGCAGGAGTCGGGACGACCACTTCGGACACTACGTTTGCCAACCTGACGGCAGTTTCGTCTGCATGGCGGGCTGGACTGGAAACTACTGTACGGAGGGTGAGTAACTTTCAGCTCCCCGGTTCGCAGACGAGTAGCAGGCGGGAAGCGCCAGGCGAGGAGAAAGAGCTCCCCCTGGTGTTTGCTCGCGCCTATAACGCTGCCGCCGGCGCGTGTAGAGGGCGGAGGGCTCGCGCTTTGCGGGAGGGGGAGGGGGAGGAAGAAAGCAAGCGCGGGACGCCTGCTGTCGGTCGTGAGGGAAACGCGCCCGGGAGGGGCTTTTACTCCGGCCCTGATGGAGGTTGGAAGGAGGGCTGTGGAGATTCTCAGCCATCCAGGTCATAGTTGTCTTAAAGGTGCTTTTTCAAAAGGCAACTGGACTGGGTTTTTTTTTCCTTGAGGAAGAAGAAGCCACCTGTCAGAAATGGTGTAGGGTCTCCTGCTTTTTTTTGGGGGGGGGCGGGTTGGACTAGATGACCTACAAGGTCCCTTCCAACTCTTGTTAATCTGTTTAAAGGAAATGTTTGGCTTCTCATCCAAGAAGCTGCATCAGCTATGATGGTGAAGGATGGAAGGATAGGTACTGACCTGTCCTTAGGTACTGGAAAGACAGTACCTATCCTTCCATCTATTGCCTAAGTCCATATAAGTCTACAGGTAGTCCTCAACTTACGACCACAATTAAGCCCAGAATTTCTGTTGTTAGGCGAGACACTGGTTAAGTGAATTTTGCCCCATTTTACGGCCTTTCTTGCCACGGTTGTTAAGTGAATCACTGCAATTGTTAACATGGTTATTAAGTAAATCTGGCTTCCCCATTAATTTTGCTTGTCAGAAGGTCGCAAAAGTTGATCACATGCCTGTTGGGACACAGCAACAGTCATAAATATGAACCAGTTGGCAAGAGTCTGAATTTTGATCGCATGATCATAGGGATGCTGCAAAGGTGGTAACTGTGAAAAATTGTCATAAGTCACATTTTTCATGGCCGTTGTAACCTTGAGCAGTCACTAAACGAATTGTTGTAAGTCAAGGACTACCTGTATGGTCTAAGTGCTAAGTCCATGTAAATCTAAGTGCTATTGCTATTGCTATCCCTCACATCATAGCTGACGAAGCTTCTTGGATGATAACGAAAAACGAAAAAACAGTCTAGTTGCTTTTTGAAAAAGCATCTTTGAGAGGCTTGAAGGCGTTTCATTGGGGATACGGAGGTATTTGGATTCAGCCATGTAGGATGTTCTATTGCATTGAAGTTAACACCATTGATATTTTGCTACAAAAAGATATGTAGGCTGTTTCTTAAATATTCCTAACCAAGGAGACAGCTTTATGACAGGAAAAGACTAGCAGCTGTACTTTGAGCATTTTCACTTTGATTGTTAAAAACGTTTAGATTTAGAGCTAAAGTCTAAGTGGGCAGTCCTGTTCTCACCAGTCCTCTAAAGCTAGTGGCTGTGCTGCTGTTGCTGAAATTTTACAGTTTACAACCAAGTTCTTCTTAGCTGGGTTGAGGAAATCAAGTCTGTGTTTGTTGTGAAAACAATACAGTCTCAGGGCTGAAGGAAATCTATATTTACTAGCAATACAGGTGCTGTGTTTTTGGAAGATATATTTGCAGA